>JAYEVH010000068.1:0-86730 GCA_036346255.1 Ampelocalamus luodianensis | reverse complement strand
TAAAATATCGAATGATTTGCAAAAAAATCATGCATTCTCAAACGACTTGTAACCACTTCGACTCTGCGGACACACACAACATGTGTCGATGCGTGGTACCCTGCACTACATACATCCAGTGTAACTCTCGAAACCCATTTTTCCCAACGAAACGATGCTTGAGTGCTTTTTCCGACGCACCAACCCTCGGAATTAGGTTTTGGTGTGTTTGTGTTTTTCCGAGTGTCTTTGCCACTGGAAATTAATGGCCCTAGACGTGGTACACCAAACTTCTTTTTGGGCATGCTTGCACAAGCTGCACACACTTGTATCCACAGGTGCAGACGACCTTCTATAAAGCCCTTCCACACACCGTCGCGCATCGGTCTTCTCAACTCCCATCTAATGTCTGTGGGAGACCAGCTCCAAAGCCCTTGTATGACGACGCTACACACTCGAGAATCCAAGGAGAAGCTCGCTGGTCCGTCAAGACATCACTTCAACGATTCGTGCATTCTCGCCGTCCGGGTGTACTGCGAGTGGTTTCTAGAACCGCTCAAGTTAACACGATGCGATGTCGGTGTTTTAGAACCGATCTTACGTAAAGATTGTTTGATTCGAGGGTCTCCACAATTGATCATGCGAGCAGGAGACACGGGATTTTTATACGTGTTCAGCCTTCTCGGATGAGAATAATAACCCCACTCCTGTATCTTGTATTTGCCCTCCGGATTACAATCGATCAAGGTTTTCCTAACGCCTTCCAGAAAGGCGCTCTTTGTCCCAAAGGGTCCTCTCCTACTATCTCTAAAAGACACCTATTTATACTAGCGATGGCGACGCCGTCATTCCAGCTAATTAATTACGCTCATTCTTTACATAATAATGAGAGTAATTACCGAGTAGCTAACCTCTATCTTTGTCGAGCGGTTATCGATGAGAGATAGTGGGAATTATCAATAGTTATGTAACATCCCCATTTTGATTAATGAGAATTAGTATGCATCTTATCAGCATGTATGGTATTTTGGAATCATTTGCATCAATTATTGCACTTGGAAATTATCAAACCAAAATAAACCTACACCTCAAATTTTAAACTCCAACTAAAAATAGGAACAAAAACTTTTGATCATCATCTGAAAATAATTTATTCAAATACTAGAATAATTATCATGAATAAATATAATTTTTCCCAAATTTTTGGGACTATTTTAAACCCTAAGAAAAATTCAAACACCGTTAAAAGACCTAGACTAAGTTTGAATTTATTTTACTCAAATTATACTATGAACAGTGACTTTAATAATTTTTATAAATACTAGGTCATCCGGTGAGCACTCATGAATTAATTCAGAATTTATAGATTTTATTTCTATATTTAAAGCCTCGATCAAACCTTCTACTTAATTGGTCAAATCCGTATTCAAAACTTCGGACTCAGATTTGCTCATTTGACTCGAATCCGACCGCACCACTTGACTCACCCCAACCGCCTAAGCGCGCGGTGCTAAACCCAACCAGGATTGACGTCGATTGGGATTCAGCGGTCCGGATCTTGACGATTGTTTGACCAGTCCGGACGTCGTTTGTCTGACGCCTATTCTCCATCGGACGGTGGGCCATCTCGCACTCCTCGCTCTGTCGCCGACATCCGGGCCCTTTGTCGGAGCCGTCTCCTTCTCCGAGGCGGGCGAGCCTCGAGCTCGGGCGCCACGTCGCGACCACGCTCGCCCGCTTCCGTTCCACGGCGTTCCTCCACCGCCCTCGGCTGGCCGGTCCCCGAGCACGCGCAACGCCGCCTCTTTCTCCGTCTTCTCCCAAGCATATTACCCTCCGTCCTCCTCCGTTTCAACCATTCTCCTCTCGGGCCGAGGAGAAGAGGTCGTTCTTGCTCGATGTCTGGGTGCTTCGAAGCCATGAGTCCTCTAGCTTTAGCATTGCATCTCATTTCCATTTTTGGATGATGCGCTCTTGATTTCTTGTGTAGTGCCGGAACACCTTTGTGCCATTCTTCGTTCCAAAGCGCGCCCAGAGCACGCACCAAGTGACAACGCCGTGCAAATCCCGTCTATGGTGAGTCACTCTTTCATTTATGGGCGTCACCTCGCATGCTTTAGCCTGCTAAGCATTTCCCCTCTATTGATTTGGGCATCCATTCGCAGGATCGTTGGAATTTAGAGTTCTCCCTTTTTGTCGGATGATGCTGCTGTTCATCGTCCAATCGTCATCATGGTGAGTTGATCATCAATCCCTTTTGGTATTAGCATCTCCTAGGTCTACGTAAGTGACCCCGATCGTTCTTTTGCTCTCTCTTTCCTCGGGTTGTCGTGCCTCGTATAGACCTCACGCCACTGCCGCCATTACCAATGCGCTCTCCCGAGCTTCACCGCCTACCAATCCATCTAGTGAGCTTCACTCGTCTCCTAGTAACTCTAGCATGCTTTACTTGGGTCAATCGCCATCGAACGCGGTGTTCTCTTGTGCCCGTAGCTCCCGCCGCTCACCGTGCGCGCGCGCCACGGTCCATCTCGCGACCTTGCTCCAAGCGCCAAAAGTTGCGTGGGGGTATTAGGATTCGATTGTGGTCTTGGTTTCGCGCGCCAGGCCATCGTGCGCCGTGGACCGCCGTGCAAGCTCACGAGCAGCGCGGCTCGTTGCGAACACGTTAAACAAAAAGCGTAGTGGTTTAGATTAAGTTAAACCAGGTTAGTTAAACTAACGGTGGTTTTAGAAGGCTAATGAGTCTCGACATGTGGCCATATAGCGATTTAGTGATTGTGTAAAATGTTGAAATACGTTTTCTCTTACGACCAAACGTATTCCTTGAATACTTAGACAGAGTTTCGTGTTCTTGTTTTGAAGGCGTATTCATGAGAATACGCCTTGATCCATTTGAGCGGGGATGAGCCCTTGTTGACTGTGTCAAACTTTGACCACAGGTCCCGCTTGTCACCTCTAGGGCTAGCTCAGCCCCGTAGAAAAGTAATATATGCTTTATAAAATCCGAAATCCATTTATTTATACTGAAAAATTGTATTAACTTCAAAAATCCATATCTAATACAAATAAACTCCAAATTGAATGAAATCAGTTTTGATATTTTTCATATTAAGTGAAGTTTATTTTAAAATATGTTTCAAGAATATTTGTATAGCATAGAATATAGTTTTGGAATTATGATCCATAACTCTATTATTTTTACATTAAGAAAAAGCTTTTAACTTCAAAAATACATAACTATTTCATTTTAACTCCAAACACAGTGAAACCAATTTTGTTATTTTTCATTTAAAATGAAATTTATTTTAAAATAATTTTCAAGCATGTCTTTGTAGCAGAGGACATACTTTTGGCAAATGATCCATTAAATCCATTATTTTGCAAAAGAAAAAGGCTGATAACTTTAGAAATTCATAACTAATTCATGAAAACTCCAAATGAGGTAAACTCAGTTGGTTTGACCTTATAATATTATTCCCTATTTACCTATGTACTCCTTACATCCACAAATGTTCTGAAATTTTCACCAAAGAATTAAATTAAAGAACAAGATGGCGATTGCATTTTCTGAAATTTAAAATTCAAAACACCATAACTTTCAAATACTAAGTCCAAATGGAATAATTATTTCATATAAATTAATCTAAAATCATGACCTACCTACTGTATAAATTTCATGCATTTTTGAGTACTTTGTATTTGTGGCTTTATTCGGTATTTATTGCAATATCGCCTTTCATTAGGTTTTCGACGATAACGATATATTTGTGAGATCAAATTAAGTGTAACCTGAGAATGATCATGTGATACCAGCAAAGGTGCGAGCACCCTCCTCTTGATCATATTGCTCATTGGTTTTAAAAGTTTTATGTGAGTTTTATTATCGCAATTGCATGCTATTTTGAAATGTATGTTCATGGGTAGAAGTAGTTAATCTCCTCATTGCTGCATTAGCCCTCCTTTGAATGTTGATTACCCTTTTACATTGAATGACTAAGGTTATATGTTATATGGGTTGGTTTGTTAGTTTGTAGAACGATGCTTAGCCATGCTAGTAGTTATAGCCAAGCGGTTGATGGAGCTAGTCCATCTACCGATGGATCGAGTGAATCTTAATGAAATTTGAGGATTTTATGGATTGGATTATGTTGAACTTGAGGATTATATCAGATCTTCGCATCTAGGGTTTGTGGACATGTTGGTCATGTGTTTTATGTTCTTAACTTGGGCGGGTGTAGGTTGATGATGAATTACTATTGTTGTTATGGAATTGTGATGCTTGTGCGAGTGTTTAAGGACCGATGCGTGGTGTGATGAACCAAGTCTTACGTGCAACCTGCACGGGATAATGGCGAAGGCTTGGCTTAATAATTTGTTATGTGTTAGTTAGCAAAACACAATTAGGTTGACAATTGTTATTGTTATTTTAATGGTTCTCTTGTCAATCTAGCGGGGCATGTTTGTTGTTCTCTTGATTGCCCTTAAGGGTCTCTTGTTTGAAAAGGACTTACTTACGCAACTGAGGTTCACCTATGGTGCGGGCGCTTAGTCCGCTATGGGATTACTTCCTCGGGTGGTTTGATAGTTAGGACATAACATTGTGCTAACCTCGTTATGCTACCTCAGTCACACTCCTATGGAAGAGTGCATTGGCCGACATTAAGAGGAATGCATATCGTGTGGGTAAAGGCACACAACTCTGCAGAGTAACTAAATCTATTCGAATAGCCTCGTCTAGGTTATGAACAACACTTGTGGAAAGCGAGTACAGTTAGTCTTTTGGAAAATTAAGTTTGGGTTATGGTTGGTAATGTTTTGTCTTTATGTTAGTTTGTTGAGTGAGATGTTATCATGAGCGTGTGGTTCGTAGCGTAAATTTGTTGAGAAATGAATTGTGCCACGAATGAGATATTCGTGTGTTGATTATATTTGGAGAGTGTACCATTGTTGATCATTACTTACGCTATAAAATGTTTTCTAAATGCTTTACAAATGGCATGTTAGAATCTTTTATCTTTATGCAAAATGCTTTATCTTTGAAAAATTGATTGGTGTAGTGGCCTTCCGTTGATACTTACATCCTTATTTTTCTTAAAAGTCTCATGAGTACAACTTTGTACTTGAAAAGTTTCTATTTGATCGAGTAAGGACGGCGGGCGAACGGCTTTAACTCAGGTTGGTTGCTTGTGGGATTGTGGGCATGCCAACCGGTTATTCCCTCTTTATTTAAGTTTATCTTCCGCTGCAATTTATTTGTGTTATTGTTTTTTTAGATTTGGCGATTGGCCTCTTATGTAAAATTGGGACCGAAAGGTTCTATGTTGAAAATATATCGAAGTTTCTATTATTCTTGTACATTGTGTATGGATGTGATTGCAATGTTGTGTACTAGGATATGTGCATGTTAGCCATCGATCCTTGGGAGCTAGCATGTGACACATATCCAAAGTCACTCGGAATCGTGTTGCGTCTCACGTTAATTGTTGCGTTCTGCGCGTAATCACTTAGCTTGATACGGATCCGATCTGGGGAGTCCTCACAAGTTATGTCAAAACATAACTCGTATTTTGACCGCTTTGGATCCTCACTATTTAGTGGGTCTTCGACGGCATGGTCCGTATAAATCGTGAGGAATGCATGTGAGCTAGTCATAGAAAGACTTACGAGACGTGCATGTAAATCGTAACGATTATACCATAGTCGTGAAGAACTTACGACTAGGGGGTAGTCATAACGATTATACCATAGTCGTAGAAGCTTACGCTGGGGGTAGTCATAACGATTATACCATAGTCGAGAAGAGCTTTTACTAGGGGTGTCGTAGGATAACCTACGACTTCTGACTCGTTCTTCCTTATAATATTCAAGGGTATGCTTTGTGGCGTCATATTTCCTAATTAATAAATGAGGATTATTTAGATCTCGTCATCTAGCCCCGACTTCAAGTGAAAATAGCTTACTTGGCTAAAGGGTGGTAGATGACCCTCGATCAATATGGGGTTGTGAGGAGAACATTGAAGGAAAGACTCTTCAACATTCGTTTCTCTCGACCGAATACGCTTGATCGAGGTAAATTGTTAAGACCACCACGATTGCAAGATGTCGTGGGATCTCTTACGACTTTGAAGCAATCGTGGCCTTACGACGGAAGCAAAAAACCTTCGATTGGCCTTTCATTAGACAGGGGTCAAGATGGTAATTTCACTTGAGGTGTGAAAAAGGTGTCTTGGGACTTTCAACGGGCGGGTTAAAAGCCCGTCCGTTGAAGCAATTCCCTGCGGTGGCGGCGTTGGGATTTATGACGTTCGTCTCAATCGTGCGGTTATAAAGCGGGCCACGGGAAGAACTTAGGTTCTTACCTTTTTACCCAACAATCGGTTGCTTTCGTCTCTCTCCGCCCATGGTGATTCTGCACTGCTTCGTCTTGGAACTTTCCCAACCTCGAATCCTCTCACTTCGAGAGAAAAGAAATGGCGAGGATTGTCTCACGAGTGGGGCTGAGTCGGAGATGGACGATGCAAAGATGATCTTTGATCGCCACGAAGATCCCCGAGGTCTTCTCGTGAAGTGGATTGCGCGAACCGAGCAGCGCATTGGCCGTCGGAGAGGCGGACCAAATTCCGTTTTCGGGCTTCTTGAGTGCGACCTTCGATTGCTGCTCACCCCTTCCTCACCTCATGCTTGAGCACTTGGGTGGAATTAGTGAACCTTGGTCCTAATTCCATCACGATGCTAAGCGTGTTTGTGTACTTGTGTGAGGCTTACAGGGATTAGGCGGACTTGAGCTTTTCGGTATTATTATGGAATGGCTCGTCAGCGAGATCGCCAGATCTTCTGATACAAGCTCCACAGCGGTAAGTCGGTGGAGTACATTGGATGTTTACCCCTGGTCGTCATGGCGGGTTGGAAGAAGAAGTGGTTCTCTTGGAGTTACCAGGAAGATAGCCTCGCTCGTTGGAAGGGCGAGCGGTCTTCTTCTTGGGACTCGACTCCCAGTAATCTCGACCGGATAACCCCCTATATTCAAGCTGTCAAAGACTTGAAGTCGGAGGGGCTCACTAGTTGGCACGTGGTGAAGGACTTCATCACTCGCCAGATCAGTCCTTTAAAGACAAGGGTCCCTCCCATGTGGAGGTACTCAGAAAAGGACGACCCAACCAGGGACTACAAGGATGGTGAGTAGAAAAACTTACTCTCTTGGCTTTTATCCTTGTTTAATCCTCGATTTAGTCCGCTTAATCGTATTGTCCATACACCTGATCTTTGCGGCGGAGGTTGTGCTGCGTGTCAAGCTCATCTGCGAAAGCATCCGACCAACACGTGGCTCCTCAAATCCTCGTGGTTTTGACCACGAGAGGAGAAAGAAAGCGCCTAAAGGTAATCGAATAATTATGCCTTTAGGTATTACATTGCCGTCGAGAATGGTATCACATTGCTAATCTTTGCCGCAGAAAAACTTAAGGCGATATCGATGGTAGAAAACCTTACGATCGAGCGTAATCGTAGAATAACTACGATTAGACAATATCGTAGAAATACCTACGATGAGGCGTAATCGTAGAATAAGTTACGATTAGACAATGTCGTAGAAAACTTACGACTTAAGCGTAATCGTGGAATAACTTACGATTAGACAATGTAGTAGAAATACTTACGACTTTTGAGTATGGTCGTCGCGATGACCGGTTTAATGATCGTAAAAGATCTTTACGACCACTTTTCCCTTCCTGTCGAAAGTTGGCATGGAGAACCGCCAAGACGGCGAAGAAGTCGAGTTGGTGGTTGTTGGGGCGATGCGGCAGTGGTCGCCGGTCCTCCATCAAGAAGCGTCGGCAGTAAAAGTCGGCGGCAAGGGGGTTCGAGCTCGGCTCCTCCTGCTCCTTCGCTAAGTTTGCCGCAGAACCTAGCCGCGGGCAGAGAAAAGAGAAGAAGGAGCCCTTGCCCTTAAGCGCAAGGTCCCCAAGGTTAAGGTACCTTTCTACTGACGACAAGTCCTTGCATTTGACTTCTCGTGGCTTCATAAGACAGCTAGAAAAGAGGCCGAAGGAATTCATGTCTTTGTGAAGAAAGCTGGCGCTCCGGTGGGATGCGAGGTGAGGGGCAAGACTCTCGGGATGGTCGGGCTGATCTCGTCCCACCCGGGAGTCGGGAGGAGGTGACTCTGGTGTCAGAGTGCATCTCGACTAGCGGTGGTCGAGAAGAAGTCGAAGAAATCTTAAATCGGAAGGTTGCTCCCAAGTTTGAGTTAGGTCCAGTAGCAGGTATGTAAAACAAAAGACATAAGTGTAGTAACTACTTCATTTGCTTTTGACTTATGCTGTTCGTGATTGTAGCCCGGCGTCTTGACCCAGGATACTCCCATGGAGAATCCTCTATCTCCCCCTCAAGCGACAAAGTGTGACAGCGATAGTAGTGAAGATCTAGCTACTATCCTCGCGCGGAGAAGCTGCGTTCTTGGAAAGTGCCTGCGGCGTAAGGATGTTGAAGTCGCTCGACAAGCTGGAGTGTCGTGAGATCGTAGAGAGGTGGTGAAGCCTCAAGGGGATACGGAAGTAGGTGACAGCGTTAGTGCCGATCACCGTCTTTGTAAGGAGGTTGTCGAGATGCTCCTTCCAGGTCCTCGGTGGTGTCCCCGCATTCTGAGTCGGAGGAAGAGGAGTATTTTAACTTTTGCTCACGATTTCTTTGGCCCCGACTCCATCGTGGATCTTACGCTTACCGCTCCATGACGAGTTCCCCACCCAGCGACATTGTCAATTGCGGAGATGTGTTTGACAATGAGCGACTCGAAGGGTTTTGGTGGAAACAGTCGAGGAAATGGATGGGTGAAGGATCCGTCACGAATAGTCTCCATGTTTGCTTGGTCAAACATGAGCGTAAATATTTATCGATACCCACTTGGGTTTTATCTCTTTATCTTATCGTTTTTCTCTTTTGAGAGCCGTGAGCAAGTCGCTACGATTTGCGAATATAATCGGCAACTTGTCAAGCCCGACAAGAAAAGGCAACACTCTACGAGCAGCAGAGGTGGTGAGTGATCGATTGTCATAATCGTTCCGATTATTTATTCAAGATGCCATAATCGGTTGTCGTGAAAACTTATTGACTTATGCTGAGTCGTAGAAAGACTTCGACTAGGGGTGATCGTAGAATAACTTACGACTACCCGCCGGTCATAGAAATACTTACAACCGTTTGGTTGATTGTGTTTATGTCTGCACTTTACTCTTTCGGGTTTAAGGCGACGAAAAGACCTTAGTTGATTCACTGACTTTGAAAAAGTAAGTCGAAAAAACTTAGGGATAACGTCATCGACCTCTGAAGAAGCTTGAGAGGCTAACTCGCAACTAAGCGATTGCGGAAAAAATAAACGATGCGTGTAATTATTTGCTTTTGGTCTTGGTTTCTGCTCCCCCCTTTTTAACCTCTCATTCTTTTGCGGAAAAAGAAGTCAAAAATAAGGCCCTTCAGGCCGATGTGGGGGCTCTCCGGATCGAGGTTCATGAGAATCCTCCGTTGTCCGTGGGAAATCTCCCGCATCGCGAAGGAGAAAAGAACAAGAAATTGAGAACTTGGGTTCTCAATTAGTGTAAGTAGAACTTTTACCGCTATTTATTTATTTTATCTTCTCATAGGATCGTTTTACTTATTCAATCTTCTCTCTTTCGAGATCTATTGTTGAAATAAAACGACTCCACGAGGCTTCGACTTATTCCGAGGAGGAGACAAAATCAATGAAGATCAATCTTCAAGATAATATCTCACTTCGAACAATGTACTCGATGGGCCGTGCGGGAGGTTGCTCGCTGACGACACGATGGCGCTCATACGAGTGCCATTGGGGAACAAGTCGGTACTCGAACGAATTGGTATCTACTCACGAGGCCAATCAGAATGATTCGATAAGGGAGCGGTCAAAGGAGTTGTGTGTTTTGTTTTAGCAAAACTCAGGCCCGTGATCCTAACCTTAATCTTCATTCTCATTGAAGCCGACTTAGACGCACTGCGAAGCAAGCAAGAAGCTAATCGAAGAGATGCAGTCGGTTGGCGAGAAGGTCGCAGAGGAGATGCAAATAGAATCTCCCTTGATAGAGTAGTCTTGTAATATAATCTTGTAAAAACAAGTCTTTTTTGGTGGTGACGTATAAATATATGGCCCTTTTCCCGCCAAATTATCTCGTAGAGTAGTTAGTAACTCGTAAGATAAAAAGGGAAGAAAATAATTAGACAGGATATGAGGCGATTCCTCCTTTCTACTTCATTTTCCCTGCGCGTTATCTCATAGAGTAGTCAGTACTTCGTAAGATGATAACCCGGAAAAAAAAAATAAGACTAAGAAATGAAGTCATATTTATAACTTTATCCTAGCCCCCGACTGCTTACTTAGTTTATTAGAAATAAACTAAGGGAGTAGTAAAGAAAGGGTTACAACAGAGAGGTTTGTTCTGGCTTGTAGTTGTCGAGTATCGATTTGTTTGTACTAGTCGAAAGAGCGAAAACAGATCGACGCTAGGAAGTTTTCTCTAGTGGGCATGACCACGTGCAGAGAAAAAAAAAGGCTTCGACTAGGTGATGTTACCATCTCAGGCCAGTTAGTCAACTCGATAATGACAACTACGTTGAAACAACTTTGCTAGAGTACTTTAAGGATTCATTCGGCTACATTCATTTTTCTGACGGTTGTCCTGGTAGCAAAAGTAGGAAACGAGCGACGCTAGGAAGTTCCTTCTAGTGGGCAAGACCACGTGCGAGAGAGAGAGGCTTCGACTAGGTGTGTTTCTTCCTTCGACCGATAAAAATCTAATCGGGTAATTTGAAAAGTAGTCGGATGCATCGCAAAGTTCACTCTTCTTAGTTTATTTTTGAAATAAGCTAAGGTGACATGAATTAAGCAACAACTTTCGACCATTTTTGAGCCCAATAAACATTATGCAAGTTGTTTAGAGCGGTAACATTAGGAAGCTCCTTCTAGCGAGCGGACCACATGCAGAGGGAGAGATTTTGACTAAATGTGTTGTCCTTTTGCTAACGGTGTCTGAGAAGGATGAGCGTAAAATGGTCGAAAATAAGCGAGATTCAAAAATAGACAAAAGGATAGGGATAACTGACACTTTATTGTCGTTGAAGCTTGTTACACATAAAATTTGCTTAAATGGTCAATGTTCCAAGAGTTTGAGAAACGCGACCATCTTCCATTGCAAGTCGTCGCGATCCTGGGCCAGCGTTACTTCGACCAGATGTAAGGACCCTCCCACTTGGGGAGAGTTTGTTCCGATTAGGCGGGATTGGATAAGCCTCAATACCAAGTCACCTTCAACGAGGCTGCGAGGTTGGACCTACGATCATAGTATCTGCGCGGGTTTGTTGGTAGACTGCGAGCGGAATAAAGCCCGGTTTCTCTTTCCTCGGCGAGTTAATGTCGCTGCGCTCGAAAGTTTTCTTGAGTTGAGTCGTTAAACTTATCGACCCTTGTCGACTGATCTTTAGTTACGGAAGCATGGCCGGCACCAAAAACTAGAAAGAAAGGTGTTTCTCTTGTAGCTCGGCTTCATTGTCGCATGCAATTGCCCATAATCACGAACGTAATTCCTGCACTCCAAGCCCCAGCGCTTGACAAGCGATCGAAGACTGGGTTTTGATTCCCTTCATTATCGGCCATTTGCTCTCTCAAGCGCCCGTTGCTTTGGGGTGGGCTACAGAAGCGTAACACAAACGAGTTTGTAAACTGTTTACCGTTTTCTGTGATAATTCGACTTGGTATTCCAAATCGAGTGATCACGCATCTCATCATGAACCGTTTTGATGCTTCCATTGTTATCCCAGTCACGGGTTCGGCTTCTATCCATTTTGTGGACGTATCAATGGCCACAAAAGGAACTCGAAACCTCACAGGAGCTGCGGTAGCGATCTAGGATATCAAGACCTAGGTTGCAAAGGCCACGACAAAGGGATTGTTTGCAACGCTGAGAGTGAATTGGTGTATTTGCGGCTATGAGCGGCATCGCATACACACTTTTAACCATCTCCTTGCATCGTAGAGATCATTGGCCAATAAAACCTTGTCGAAAAGCTTCAACCACCAGCGTTACGTAGGAAGCATGAGTTCCACAGATTCCTCTGTGTATGTCGTGAAGGAGTTTTAATCCTTCGCTCTGCGAATACATCGCATGAGCACCTTGAGGTTCCTCTTTTATAAAGGACACCTTCGACCAAAGTATACATTTTAGCCTTTCGGGATAATCGATGCGATTCTAGATCGTCATCAGATAAAGACCACGTCGAAGATACTCGTAGATGGGTGCCATCCATGTATCTTCGTACTCTAGAGAATTTGTTTCTATAGAAGGTGTCTCGGTTAAATGGACTATAGGCGATTTACAAGTTGTTCCAAAAACACCCCTTTTGGTACCAAGGATCGGGAGGAAGCTAGGCGAGCCGGTTGGTCATGAGAAATTATCCTTCGAGGATAAATTGTACCTCAAAGCCCAAAAAGTGCTTTTCTAACTTTCGCATTCGATAGATGCAGGGATATGGTCGGTTGGAGCACGGTATTCCTTTCCGACTTGATTCACGACTAGTTGAAGTCTCCCCTCACGGTAGTCATCGAATCAAGAGCGCCGCGGCTCGTATACCACCTAGCAAACCTTAAGATACCTGCCACGTTATTAGTGGCACGAAAGTTTAATTGTATGGCATACTTTAAGGTTTCTCCAGCGGGAGATTCGGGACCACCTCACCAGAGCCACTTATCGTAGCGACGTCAAAGTACATCGTCCGCGGTCGTGGGAATCGTCTTGGGATCTGAGCAGTTCAGATTTGTCCATTCGGCGACAAAGTCTGCCAAGATCAGGGATTTAACGGCCGTTCGGGACCTGAAATGGATGTCGAATGCCCCAAGTTTGATGACCACTTTGCCATGCGTCTGTTGTTTCCCTAATACGGATCGCTCCCAGGAAACTCGGGCGGCACGCCTAGTTTGTGCGTCTGAAAATAGTGCCGTGATTTCGTCGAAGACATGAGGAGGGCATATAGAAGTTTTGAACCCGAGGTAACGCTCGCCAGGTCCGTGCAAAACCTCACTTACGTAGTATCTTGGTGCGTTGTATGTTTTCCGTTCTACGACCCGATCTGCTTTTCTTATGCTGTAGCATGGCAGCTAGGTAAACTAAGAGTGTCTCTCCTAGCCGGAAACTAGAACAGGAGCACTCGTGAGATACCTCTTGACTTCCTCAAAGGCTAGGTTAGCCTCTTCCCACCACTGAAACCTTCATGTTTCCTTAGAAGTTTGAAGAAAGCGGTCCTTTTTCTCCCATCGTGCTGAAACGACTTAACGCATCCATGCATCCTGTGAGTTTCTGGACTTCTTTTTTCATGGTCGGAGGCGCATCTGAGTGATGGCTTTGATCTTTTGGGATTTGCTTCAATTCCTCGTTGAAACGAGAATCCAAGTAATTTTCTGAAGAGACCCGAACACACACTTCTCGGATTTAGTTTCAATTGGTGTTTTAGAGGTTGTCGAAAGTCTCCGCAAGTCTATGATATGGTTGAGTCGTTTGGTGCTTTTACGACTAGATCGTCAATATAAGCTTCAAGTTTCGGCCAGCTTGAGGAGCGAAAGTCGTTTGCATCAAACGTTGAAAAGAAGCTCCGGCATTTTTAGACCAAATGGCATTTTGACATAGCAAAATATCCCAAACGGTGTAATAAATGCGGTCTTTTCTTCATCTTCTCGATGCATACGATTTTATGATAACCGGTATGCATCTAGAAACTCAACATCTCACATCCCGCAGAGAGTCAACCACCACATGATCGATGCGAGGTAAAGGGAAATCATCTTTTGGACAAGCTTTATTGAGATCGGTAAGTTCACGCACATACGCCATTTGCCGTTAGACTTTCTAACCATTACGAGATTGGCCAACCACTGGTGGTTGACTTCTCTTATAAAGCCCGCTTTAAGCAACTTGTCCAATTCGACCTAATAGCATCTCGCCGATCGAGGGCAAATCTCCGTAACTTTTGTTTTACGGGTAGTTTATCAGGCCGTAGAGCTAGCCTGTGCTCAATCACATTCCTGGGGACTCCGGGCATGTCGGATGCTTGCCACGCGAAGACATTAGCGTTTGCCTGGAGGAAGGTGATGAGGGCGTCTTCCTATTTGGGGTCGGAAGAATCCCCAATGCGAGCGATCTTGAGGGCTCCTTGCGTCGGAGGAACCTCTTTGACTTGGTCATTCGGCTTAGGTGCAGCTTTAGGCTTCGACTTGCTAGTCGGTCGACTTTCATCTCGAGTTGGTAGTTGTCCAACCATCTCAAGGGAACGACGGTCACAGGAGTGCGCCATCTTCTTGTCACAATGTATCGTGATCACCCCTTTGGGACCTGGCATCTTAAGACATTGGTACCCATAGTGAGTAGCTATCAAGAATTTTGCCAAAGTAGGTCGTCCGAGTATGGCGTTATATGCCGTATCGAAATCGACTACATCAAAGGAGACCTTCTCTGTCCTGAAATTGCTTGGTGATCCAAACGTTAAAGGAAGAGAAACTTGGCCAATGGGTTTGGCCGAAGACCCCGGTACGATTCCATGAAATGAATATCGTACCGGCATTACCTTTGTCCTGGGTACCTGCATCTCGTCCAGGGTACTCATAAACAGTATGTTTAGCGAGCTTCCACCATCAACTAAAACCCGATTGACTCGACAATTGTTGATGGTGGGTTCGACCTATCGAAATCGACTGGTCTAGTCGAAGGATCGGACAATCACCTTTCTCAAAAGCAAGGGTGACTTGAGCCACTTCGTAATTTATTGACAAGGGGGGAGTCGATTGTATTTACCTCACGTTCAACTGCTTTCAGCTGTCTCCGTGATTCGTATGCCGAAGATCCACCATAGATGTGGTCAATAGTGTGTTGTGGATCCTGGAACGGCATCTCCTCATCATCCGACTCCTTTTGTCCACTAGTTTGACCTACATTCAAGAGTAGGAAGTGACCCTTTGCGAATAATAGTCCTCGAGTTTAGTAAGAAAACTGGCGATTCGAAGATCATGCCCTTCTTTTTTTTATGAAAAGGACACCACCTTGGTTTGTCGTTTCTCCGATTTTGGCGTTTACCTTTACCCTGATCGGGATTTTGCTTGGGGTTGCGTGGCTCCTTATCGCTCACGGCTAGGACCTCCTTAGAACAAACAGCTGGAGATTTTTACCTTTTGCCTTGTTCTTAGATTTCCTAGCCTTTTTATCTTTTTTCTTACCACTTTCGCCTGCTTCCTTGGAGATGTCGTCTTTGAGATCAATAGTATTGTTCCATTCGACCGCTTCAGTAGCAGTCGCATATCTATCAGTCATCTCAAAGAGCTCAGCGACGGTGGCAGGTGGATGTAAAGTGATGTCCTCTGTTATTCTTCTGCTACGGACTCCTGCAGAAAGCCACGATCACGCAGCGAGTCGAAACTTCCGAATAAATTTGAACTGATCAAGCGCTGATGAATTGGCGTGGCGTTTCACGGTTGTTTTGCCTTATCCGTGCGAGTCATCTTCCTTTCTTGGGCAATTGTAGGTGCCACGAAATTCGCCAACAATAGATCACAGAGGTGTTGCCACGAGTAGATCGATTCGAATGGTCGGTTTAAAAGCCACGATCGCGCCGATCCTTCGAGTCTGATCGGAAGGTAATTTGCCATGACATGCTCTCCTCCTCCTGACTCGGATAGTCAGAGTGTAGATTTGGAGGAACTTCGATGGGGTTTTGAGTTCCATCAATTTCTCCATGTTCGTTGGTGAAATCGGGCGACCAACGAACCGCTCGGTCGGGTGAGAACGCCGACATCCCGAGATAACCTCTTGTCTTCTTCTTTGTAAAAACGAGGGGTTAATGTCGTCGGTGATCGAACTCGTCGATACCCAGCCATGGGGGGGCTAGGCCTACAATAGGTCTCAGCCTTACGAGGGAAATACTCCTCGTACCCCACTTGCCGCCGTGCGTCTTGTCGCCGAAGTGGTGAAAGGTCACCTCTCCCGTGGGCTTGTGGCATTTTCCTCATGTCGAGAGAACGACGTGAGGGAGAGTCGTGCCGCCTTCTATGCGACGAGTTTTCTGAACGACTGGCAGAAGAAGTAGCCGTACTATTACGACTTCTTGGTTGTGGTCGACGCAGTCGCTCGAGTTTTGCCATCGTGTTACGAAGCCTTTGCGTGGTCTCCTCTGCAAAGAGGTCATAACCTGGTGCTCGAGCGAGTTCTTGAGTTAGGTTTTCCAGCAAATCATTGATGTGCTGGAGCTCTTGAGCTTCCTCCGACTGGAAATAAGCGCGCTCGGGAAGGTTTTTCTGAGCCACTATTCTTTTCCGTCGGGTTGCTTCAGAATGGTCTGTTTCATACCCCTGAGCTTGCTTTAATGGAGTGCGAGAATGTTGAGAATGTCCCGCACGTTTATTAAAGTGTTTGTTTCGTTCAGCCAATCGTGGTGTCCTTGTCATTCTGACGAGCGATGTAGAGTATGCTCGGCGGGAAGCATGTTCAATCCTTCTTCGGGAAACGATCCTTATCGGAGGAAGGACAAAGACCTCCGTGGATGACCTCCACTTGCGCTCGAGACCTCCTCGCGAGGAGCGGTCGAGCGACACCATCTGGCGACTTGGAGTAAACCCCTCGGTGGGAACTCGGGTTATAATGTCTCCATCTGCGCAGTAGGTCTGCGTCGGGGCGGTTGATTTGGATGAACAACATGTTCGATCCTCTTCCTGGAAGCACTCGGAGAAAGAGGACCATCAGATGTCGATGGAGCTCCGGAATGATGGCCTCCAGAACTTGTCTTGCTAAATCGTACTGCCTTGGAGGGACTCGAACACTTGGAGGAAAAACTCTCGTCGTGTTGCGAGTGTGCCCTGAGACAGGCCTGTTGCTGGTCGGGTTGACCCTTGCCTCCCGAGGAAATTGATCCCTCGGCTGGGCATACTGTCGTGGGGGATAAGGATCCCTCCTTGACTCCGGTGGTAATGCAGTCTCCGAGATCTGATAGAAGATCTCCAGAGGCGGCAACACCGTCAGAAGATTCGATACTCGGTTCGTAGTCGAAACCGGCATCCATGTCGATGTCTGCGTAATCGGCCAAGTCGAACCAATTCTCCTCGTTCTATTCTCCTGCCATGGTAGCATCAAAGAGAAAAGAAAGAACTGTTGACAAGGAATTACCAGAGGATCCCCACGGTCGGCGCCAACTGTCGGTGTTTTAGAACCGATCTTACGTAAAGATTGTTTGATTCGGGGGGTCTCCACAATTGATCACGCAGACGAAGGAGACACGGGGATTTTTATACAGTCGGGCCTTCTCAGATGAGAATAATAACCCTACTCCTGTGTCTTGTATTTACCCTGGATTACAATCGTGAAGGTTTTCCTAAGCATCTTCGGAAAGCGCTCTTTGTCCCAAAGGGTCCTCTCCCTACTATCTCTAAAAGACACCTATTTATACTAGCGATGGTAGGCGTCGTCATTCCAGGCTAATTAGTCACTCATTACTGCGCAATAATGAGAGTAATTACCGGAGTAGTAACCTCCCATGCTGTCGAACGGTTATCAGTCAGAGATAGTGGGGAATTATCAATAGTTATGTCAAAACATAACTGCGTATTTTGACTGTTTGGATCCTCACTATTTAGTGGGTCTTCTGACGGGCGGGTCCAGTAAATCGTGAGGAATGCATGTGCGAGCTGATCGTAGAAAGACTTACGATCGGGCGTGATCGTAACGATTATACCATAGTCGTAGAAGAACTTACGACTAGGGGGTAGTCATAACGATTATACCATAGTCGTAGAAGAGCTTACGACTAGAGGGTAGTCATAACGATTATACCATAGTCGTAGAAGAGCTTACGACTAGGGGTAGTCGTAGGATAACCTACGACTTCCTGACTCGTTCTTCCCTTATAATATTCAAAGGGTATGCTTTGTGACGTCATATTTCCTGATTAATAAATGAGGATTATTTAGATCCTCGTCAGTACGGACCTTCACGAATGGTGCCAACACCGTAATGCACTTTGAATGTAGTGGGTATAGGCATGATTGATGTCTATCTGCAAATATTTCCAATATTGCAACTAGTCGATTAATAACGCACGATATGCAAATCTTGCTACATTGTACTTTACATTTATGCGACCCTACGCCTAAGCGTGAACAAATACACTACTGACATGGTCAAGATGTCATTCATTCCCTACCACAACCGAGCTATTCCATACGGGCATTATCGATTCTCGACACTAACTTGCAATCCGAAATGCTACGGTGGCGTTCGATCTTCTCTGAGCTATACCAATTACCTAAGTCAATTAGAACAAATTAATTAACATGTACTAATTAGTTCATACAAATAAATCACCCTCCTCATGCACTCGGCCAGAGTATCCACTACTATTTACCAACATTCTAACTATTCACCGAATAATAGTCGGTCACGCATGCACCAACACAACTACAATACTTCTCACAAACAACACTACTCTCTCATGGACTATTTTTCTCTCTAACTAAAGTTTTCTACCGGTGCTACTTACATATAAATTAACAACATTCTGATTTTCTACTTTTTTTTTCCCTAACTAAAATTTCCTATAGGAGTTATTTATACTACTATTTTAACTACATAAACTATTTACTTACTAAAAAATACACTACAAGATTAAAAAAATTACCTCACGGACGAATCTCTTCCCCTCTTCTTCTTCTCCCCTTTCTTTCCTCTCCTCTTCTTCTCCCCCTTCTTTCCACTCCTCTCCTCTCTTTTTTCCTTCCTATCGCGCTTCACTTCTTTCTGTTGCTCGGCTGTGGGGACGAGCCGCGCGCGCGTTTATATAGCCCTCCAGTCGCCTTACCATTCGGCGACTGGATGATTGTGTCGCCGAACGAGACAAATGATAGCATTAAAAACCAAACGGTTGGGCGATTGTATTTATGATGCGCAACGGTTCGGCAACTGCCTAGCTATTACTTTACCGTTGGGCAACTGGAGACAGTCGCCCAACGGTGCGGCGACAGGAGGTTAATTTTGTAAATAAAAAAAATTAGTGAAATAATTTTATAATTTCTAATAAAAAATAAATTATTTTTTAAAAAAAATTCTGCGATTCACCGGATCGAGTTGGACTTGAGTCGGACACGCGCGTATTCGTCGCGTGGATCTAAAAGCAAATTTGACCGTGAGAAAATCCGACTACGTAGAGTACTTTATTTATTTATTCATTCATTAATAATTCGACACACAAAATGGACGACGGACACGTACCCATCCCTACGTCCATCCACACGATACGTACGTACGTACACAGAAAAGTACATATTCTGCATGCAAACTAATGCAGCTGACAACGATCGAGTCAAACGACCGCTAGTTTATTGAAATATCAAACATACGTAAGACGACGGTCGGCCGCCCGGCCGGAGTACTAGCTCGTGGCGACCTCCTCCTCAGAGGCGGCGGCGCTCGAACCGAGGTCGACCGACGAGCTGCCCGTGTTGACGACGTTGCAGTTGATCCGAATCTGCCCCCGCGTCCCCGTCAGCACCTGTATGCCGCCCATCTTCACCATCGCCGCCGTGAACCGCTGCTTCCACAGCGCCTCGTTCGCCGCGAACTGCCCCACCGCCGCGTTCATCGCCGCGTTGGTCCGCAGCTGGTTGTCGGAGAAGAAGAGCCCAAAGTTGAGCGGCAGCAGCTTGTAGTAGTTGTTGTCCAGCACCGCCGGCGTGCTGGGGTCTATCGCCGTCGTGATCGGCGTCGTCTGCGTCGCGCTCGACGGGCACAGCGCCCGCAGCAGCGCCGCGTACGCCGGGCTCAGCCCGTTGTCCACCTGCACACGGGTCGTACGCATACACACGCGTAAATGCATGCGTGTTCGTGTAAGAATCAATTCGTATATATGTTTTATATATCACTGCTTACTATAGGGGTCGTGCCCCTCCAGATGCGGTCAAGGAAGGGGATGCAGAAGGAGCGGCCGATAGTGTGGGCGCCCGAGAGGATGACCATCTCCTCGGTGGTGAGGCCCTTGGCGGCGAAGCTGGCGTTGAGCTGCTGCGCGGTGGAGGTGGGAGGAGGCAGGTTGTCAAGGGCC
This sequence comes from Ampelocalamus luodianensis, assembly GCA_036346255.1. Classification (NCBI taxonomy): domain Eukaryota; kingdom Viridiplantae; phylum Streptophyta; class Magnoliopsida; order Poales; family Poaceae; genus Ampelocalamus; species Ampelocalamus luodianensis. The sequence goes on along the minus strand of JAYEVH010000068.1, from coordinate 66,621 downwards.
TCCTGCTCGATGGAGACGCTACCGTCGCGGCGGCCTGCGGGGACCTGGTAGAAGACGTTGCCGGTGAGGTCGACGCTGTCGCGGGCGGCGAAGGCGAGGATGTCGGCGCAGGAGACGGTGCGGTTGCAGCTCCGCTCCACGGCGGCCTTGGCGGCGTCGATCACCTCGAAGCCGCGGAGGCTGGGGTTGTTCGGCGCGGCTTGCCGCTCCGTCCGGCCGCCGCCGGGGTTGGTCACCAGGAGGACGGAGGCATCACAGCCCTACATGCATGCAGGAGTCCGGCGATGTTTTGAGTTTTGACTTGGTTATCCATGCATGAATTCATAAAATAAAATAAAAATGGATTTCAACCAGGGTTTTGGATACCCAAAACATTTTTGGGTGTCTTAGGAAGTACTTGAGTGTTTTGTTGCTAACTAGCACTCAAATTTTGAACTCTTAGATCTAGATTCAATGCATGAGATCACTTTGCCTCCTTGTCTCATGAGATATCACCAAGCATAATATAGATAAAAAAACTCAAGTACTCACAAACCCAAAAAACACTCGAGTACTCCTTAGCAAACCCAATATTTTTTTAACGAGGCCAGTAAGGCTGAAAATCAGAAAAATTCGGTCAATTTTGGCCGAAATTTTCAAATCATCAATTTGAAATTTTTGATTTTAAATTAAAAAAATCAAATTCGACTCAAATTCATCCAAACAGATTGTTTTTGGACAAGTTTGCATTCCTACCGGCCCCACCGGTATGGCCGAAATTTCCAATTTTTGGACGAAAATCTAAACACTGATTTCAATTGGATACTCCCTAATAACTAGCAAGAAAATTATGAGCAACTGAGAAGAGTAAAATATGTTTTGAAGCATTCCATTGATTAGAAATACGTTAAGAAATTTATGCTTAACTAGCCAACCGATAAATTACCATCAGTCAATTCATGCTCATTCAGAATTTGACCGTTGCTGCTTCTTAATAACTGATGACAAAAAACAATCTACCAATTGAAGAATTAAGATAACAAGATCGATGATGAGACGAAAACAAGTAAAATAATAATTTATCACCCTACCAAATCAAGCCATCAATCCTGTAAAAAATCAACCCATCAATTCTGGAGAAGAAATATGCATTCATGTACGGTGTGTCATATAAATTAGAGTTTAGTCAAGATCAAGACAAAAGTCCCGTGTACAAGTCAGAACTCAGAAATAGTTGTTGGCTAAGAGACATCAATATTTGTAGAAATTAAAGTATGCGTCTTGCCAACATAAAGCGGTTGTCTATACATCAGCCCTCTTAATTATTTTGGTAGAATGATAAGTCAATTTTTTGTCCATCAGAAAAACATCAACAGCTGAAGCACACACAACAGCAAGAATATGTAAGGGCTAAACAATCTGACCTACTTTAAACAATATGAGTTGCATGATAATTAGCAAAACCACAACGTTAACTATTAACCTAGCTAGTATATAAACAGTGGGCAGGTGATTATAGGGCTGGCTATCGAGCCAAGTCGAGTTTTATTGAGCTTCATTATAAATTGACTTATTTTGATTTAGTATCACTTTATTTATAGTTTAGAAGCAATTTTGTTATCGAGCTACTGAGCCGAGCCGAGCCGAAATGTAATCGTATTTCACTCGGAATCGACTCGTTTCAATTTTGAACCAAAAACACATGTAATTAGAGCAATTTTGAATCGATACCATTAAACGAGCTTGAACATAGCAATTGGCTTCTTTCTGGAGCTACTTCCTCCCGCATACTTATTTCCCCGCAAGTCTTCAACCAACCAAGTCCTAGACTCAGTCTTTCAACGATCCATTAGTTAACCCAACTAGCTAGTCCTAAAATTAAGGCCAAGTGGACTGACCCATCCCCCACTGATCCCCTACTTTGTTTCGGAAGTTTGAGGCAAGCTTTAACTGTTAACAAAGTTTTCAACTGGTATTCATATTTGCTAAAAGCTGCACGTACGTAGCTAGTGATCTAGATGGAAACTACTGCTGCTACCAGGCCGTTTGGGTAACCGGTCTTAAATTTTTACCGTTGGCCGAAAATAGGAAAATTTCAAATCAAATTTTGAATTAAAAAAAACTGCCAAAAGTGGCTGAAAACATCGTCCGATATTTTTGAAAATAAATTTCTTCTATACTTGACAAACTTCTTGCAAAACAAATATTTTGGGACCGATTTGAACTTTTATCGGGGTCTGGTAGAACCGCTAGCTAATTTCTACGTGCGCGCGTGTGCTCACGTACCCTGACGAAGCAGTCATGGAAATGGAGGCGGATGAGGCCGGCGGCGACGCCGGGGTCCCTGGCGAAGGCCGCCGTGACGGCCTGCCGGATGAGCGTCTCAGCGCTGGGGCAGATCGTGTTGTAGAAGCCGACCCTGAGCTGGGCGGTTGTCATCACCGGCAGGAGGCACAGGACGGCGCACAAGGCGAGGGCCGTGGCCGCCGTGCCCAGTACTGGCTTTTGTGTAGCCATCTATATACGCTAACTGGCTATAGCTAGATAGTGTTTCGCTTTGGGGCTTTGTGAGGTTACTGATACGCATACTAGCTAATTAAGGGGTTTATATAGAGCGAGAGGAGCTAGTTAGATCACTTCAGCGCTTTATTAATTAGTTATGTTAATTAGTCCTTTGGAAAGAAATTGTTGAATGTTACAGTACACATATTCTTTCTTGGTTTACAAGTTGTGTAGGAGATATGTATAGGAGATATTATTTTGTATTTCCATGTATAAGAGATTGTGACCTTATCTTTCAATAACCATATCACTTTCTATAACCATATGATATGGTTGAGCACCCCGCCGCTGGTGTCCTCAACTCAGCCTTTGCCTCCCACATGGCCTCCTCGGTAGTGCCGGCCATCCCTTCCACCTCCCAAGCTACCAATGTGTCTAGCACACATTTGTGTGTCTCGATAGGAAGACATTGAACTACAAAGTGGCAGACCTTCTTCCTTGACATGGTCGGCAAGTTCGACTACTTCCTCATGTTGGCGACAACTCAAGCTCAGCCCAATGAACTTGATTGGGTTCAACGCGACTTCACGGTTCTCACATGGTTGTATGGCTCTATCTCCGATGACATCTTGGACATCATCACGGAGCCCACCAGTCTACCCATGACCTATGGACACCGCCAAGATCTTTTCGTGACAACATGGAAGCACGGGCTCCCTACCTTGAGGTCGAGTTCACCACACTAGTCGAGCGATCTCTCCATCACCTCCTACTGCCAATGGTCGGAAAACTCTCATGGATTCCCTCGTAACACGGACAGCCCGTCTCCGATCGATGACTTATTCTCAACATGTTGCGTTTGTATCAACAAGCGCTTCCCCAACGTTGCCACCATCCTCTCCATGTAGACACCATTCCTGACGTTCACAAATGCTCGCTCCTCCCTGCTACTCCAGGAGATGTGCAACGACAATACTTCCAAGATCGTCGTTGGTACTGCCCTCACCACCACCACTGGTTTGGCCACCACCCAGTCGTCATGCAACAACTCCTCGTGTCGCGATGATTGCAACGATGCCAACTCCTCCGCCGCAACAAAGGGCGTTATAAGGGCAAGAATGGAGGTGATCGCGCGCTACCCGCCACGGCCGCGCCACTCCGCAAGGACTGTGGGTCTACTTCAATCCATGGGCTGCGCCAGGCCAAGTGTAAGATCAAGAAGGCTGACTAGACAGGGATGAATAGGCGGTTTTAAAAATTCTTTTGGTCAAAACCGAGTTTTATGCGGAATTATAAATCAAATCGGTTTTACACAATTTAAAACCTAAAATAACTAGTCTCACTATATGCACCAACAATCTAAGTCTAAAGAAAGAAATGCAATTCTAAGGAGACAAACAAGCAATTTAATTCTACAAATGTAAATTGCAAGAAAGTAAAGCTCAAGAAAGCAAACAACAAGAACAATTGATCTTTTTCCTGTGGTGATCGGAAACTTGTCGATTCCCCTAGTCCACGTTGAGGTAAGCCCAAACGAATTGAACTGGCTCTACAAATTAAGCTTACACCTCGAATCCACCCGGGGTTGCTCTTCCTGCACTCCAGAGATGGTGAGCACCAAGCCACTCACAACCTCCTAGGTTTTCTCACAAACTTATTTGAGAAGATCACCGGTGCAACTCCTCTAAGCCGTCTAGGTGTCGACAAACACCAAGAGTAACAAGTCGGACAAGCTCACTTGAACAAATCAAGTGTCTAAGCTCAATGGATACTAAATCTAACACCTAATGCAACACATGCACTAGGATTTTGCTCTCTTAGTTCACTAAGTGTAACACATGCACAAAAGAGAGGAGAGGACTTGCTCTTTGCTCGAGGGGAACAAAAATGGCACCAGCACTCTCCCACAACCGGTCACAAGGGGTATTTGTACACCCACACAAGAAAACTAGCCGTTGGAGGAGAATCTGCAGAAAAACAGGGAAACTCGGTCTGACCGCCAACCAATTGCCGGTTAGACAGCCCTAGCTCCAATGGCTATAAAAACTAGCTGTTGGACACCCAGCCGGACTGACCTCCCTCACAATGGCTGGTCAGATCGGACCAAATCGGTCAAACCACCAAGGGGCGGTCAGACCACTCCACAGAGGAGCCAAGCTAAGAGGAGAAACACCCCTCTCTAGAAAAAACTAACCGGGGCATATTGACCGTAGGCCCAGTCAGACTGGCCAACACATGGCGGTCAGACTGATTAACATGGGCGGTTAGACTACTAGGAAGGTTGGACCAGCACTTAGCCTGATCAAACCCCTCAAGGGCCATTAAGACTGCCAGAGACATGGAAAAACAGAGAAAGAGATTTTTCATCTCGCTTCAACTCAATTTGCAAAACACATTTGCCAAATAATGCGCGATGCAAATAACGGATGAAAACACGATTCTCAATTAGTTGCAAAACAGATTCACCAACTTTTAGAATCATGCCAGAAGGAATTAGGTACATGGACTTAAACTATTTGCAAAACACATTTGCAAACTAAAGTCACATGCTACAAAGATTATGCATGAGTCTCAACTGCTTGTAAAACACATTCGCAAATATTGGCAATATGCCAAAGAGAGCTAGAGCAAGCACTGATAGCACATGACACACTCAAGCTACTAGTCAAGACCTCTCTTAATAGTACGGTAACATATACTAGCAATCCAGTCTCCACACCAAAGACCGAGACCGATAAAATGACTAAGAAACAAAATCCTTAGCCTATACTAGTCATACATTTGCCTTAAGCATCCATCTTGGAGTGATCACTTAATGACAAACATCTCCACTCCAAGTCTAGGATCTTAACTTGAATATCATCAACACATGATGATCTTCTTCACTTTGTAATCTTGTCTTGATGCTCATCAACACATAATGACATTCTAAGACTTCATCATCATGGGACTCAACCTATTTCACCAACTCATAGAAAATATTAATTCACATGACGATTGTCATTAATTACCAAAATACTCTATTAACGCATAATGGCGGGTCTAGATTCTTCACCAAGGCCAGCAATGGCCCCCCATGTAGCATCTGTCTACCGGTGCCAGCATTCTCAGACTATGTCCATTCTCCCTTCCACAAGCGTACACTATGACGTCCCCTACCATTGCACCTTCGACGCACGCACCACCAACCCGAGACTCTATCGGCCTCGTCGCCACCATGAACAATCTCTCTCTCTCCAAGCTCCGGGAGGTTGGATCATGGACTCGGGAGCCACACCCACATGACGTCCGACGATGGTATACTTTCCCACCCTATCGCCCTTCCTCTACCTCCGTGTCATCGCGTGTAAGCACGGTTCCACCGTTCCGATATCTTGCATGGGTAATACCCACCTCTCAACTTCTTCGGTTCCCTTCAAACTCACTGACGTCCTCGCTGTTCCTTTCTTGATTAAAAGCCATATTTCAGTTCGCAAATTCGTCTCTGATAATTCTTGTTCAATTGAATTTGATTCTCTTGGTTTTTCTATTAAGGACCTACACAAAAAGACCGTGATTCTTGGATGCAATAGCCAGGTGGGCCTCTACACAATCTTCCCAACCACACCCGTGTCATCCCCTCATGCCTTCCTATCGGCCACATCTCCAACTACCTGGCCTCTAGCACCACCGCTTGGGCCATCCCAACTGGGACGCCATGGCTTCTCTACAAAATTTACCTTCCATTACCTATAATAAAACAAACCGATCTGTTTGTTATCCATGTCAGCTAGGCAAGCATGTCTATCTTCCGTTTTCTAGTTCCACTTCTCCTTTTCAATTAATTCATTATTATTTGTGGACATCACCAGTATTGAGCAATTCTAGTTTTCAATATTACTTAGTCATCATTGATGATTTCTCCCACTTTTGTTGGACTTTTCCCCTGAGAAAGAAATCTGAGACTCATGACACTCTCACCTCCTTCCACACCTACATTTGCAAGCAAATTCAATGACCCATCCTATCTGTTGAAACTGACAATGGAAAGGAATTTGTCAAGTCCCTTTTCCTCGAGTTCTTTCGTCACCATGGTATTGTGTTGCATCTCTCTTGTCCCTATACCTCCCAACAGAACAAGAAAGCAGAACGTGCACTTTGCACTATCAATGACATCATCCACACTGTCCTTTTTCAGGCTCGTATACCTTCTTCCTACTAGGCGGAGGCTCTTCACACAGCCACCTATCTCTTGAATCGACGTCCCTCCAAGTCGATCCAATCCACCACGCCATATGAGAAACTCTTCTGTCATAGTCCCACATATCAACACCTTTGTGTTTTGGGCTGTTTGTGTTACCCCAACCTCTCCTCCACCACACAACACAAATTGTCCCTCGTTCCATGGCTTGTGTTTTTCTTGGCTATCCCTCCACTCACAAGGGTTACCCGTGTTTAGACCTCTCTAGTTGCAAGGTCATCACATCTCGTCATGTCATATTCAACAAATCCGTTTTCCCTTTTGAAACCCCTTCAGCTCCCATGGATCCTTACTCCCTTGACTTCCTTCTCGACATTGTCTCCACCACAGTACTGCCTGCTGCGCTACCGCGCTTCGTTGTCGCGCCCCTCACATAGGCAATCAACCCTTCTGCCACGACACCCCTTTTGCCTACCATGACACCTTCTCCCATCGCCGCTTCCCCCTGCCACAGTTTCCCTTGTTGTGGCAGCCCGACCTTCTGTTGCGACAACCCGATCTCATATCATGGAAACTTCCTCTGCCACCACTTCACCTGCCGCAATAACGCATCCTCCTACCGCGGTAGCTCATCCTCCTATCATGCTAGCTCCACCAGTCGCATGGTTGGAACCTGGTCCACACCACATGGTTACTCGAGCCAAACACGGTATAGTCATGCCCGTGGACAGATTGAATTTACTTGCAACAAGCAATTCCATCTCTCCAGTTCCTAATACTAATCAAAGTGCTCTCTCTGATCCGCACTCACATCATGCCATGTCAGAAGAGTACAAGGCTCTCATTGATAATCATACGTGGTCCTTGGTTCCTCGTCCCCATGGTGCCAACGTTGTTACTAGCAAGTGGATTTTTAAGCACAAATTCCACTCCGATGGTTCTCTTGCTCGCCACAAGGCCCGATGGGTTGTTCGTGGTTATTATCAACAACCTAGTTTTGAATTTGACGAGACCTTCAACCTAGTCATCAAACTGTCCACCATTCGTGTTGTTCTCAGTCTTGTTGTTTCTCGCTCTTGGCCTATCCTTCAACTCGATGTCAAGAATACCTTCCTTCATGGCCATCTTGATGAGAATGTTTATTGCCAAAAACCTTCTGGGTTTGTCGATCTAGCTCGCCCTTCTCATGTCTATCACCTCCACAAATACTTTTACGGACTCAAATAAGCACCTCGTGTGTGGTAGCAACGTTTTGCCACATACATTCGCACCCTTGGCTTTGTCTGTTCATGTCTGACACTTCTCTTTTTGTGCTACAGGATGGTGAGTACCCCGCTTATCTCCTTCTATATGTTGATGACATCATCCTCACCACCTCTTCCAGTCATCTCCTCAAGCATCCCACATGATTACTTCATTCCGAGTTTGCAATGACTGGTTTAGGTGATCTGCATTTTTTCTTGGCATCTTCGTGATCTGTTCTCCTATCGGCTTGTTCTATCTCAGCGTCAATATGCCTTCGACCTTGTATAGCACGTCAGCATGGCTCAGTGTCACCCCACAGCGACACCAGTTGACACTCGTGCGAAACTCTCCGCATCATATGGTCCCCCGGTCTCCGCATCAGATGGTCCCCCGGTCTCCGCATCAGATGGTCCCCTAGTTACTCATCCGATTGAGTATCGGAGTCTGGCCGGTGCACTTTAGTACCTCACATTGAGACGGTCGGATCTCGCCTATATCGTACAATCGGTGTGCCTCTACATGCATGATCCTCGCGAGCCTCATATCGCCCTCATCAAAAGGATTTTACGCTATGTTCAAGGTACCCTCGCACATGGTATTCCGCTTCGCACCACTTCTCCTTTGGCATTGACTGTCTATTCCAACGCCGACTGGGCTGGTTGTCCTGACTCTCGCTGTTCCACTTTGGGCTACTTTATTTATGTAACATTCCAATTTTCTGAGTTTCAAAACCCTTTTGAGTAGTTTAGTCTCTTGGAAAAATTCACCAAAATTTATTTGAATTTAATAAAACTTAAATGGGGCTTTCAAATATCAAAACAATTTAATGTGATTAATCTAAACATCAATTAATTCCAAAATTATTTTATTTGAGTTCTTTGTGCTTGGAAATATTTTCTAGATTTTTTGGAATTTTTTCAACTTTATTTGCTATTTTTAATTTGCCATTTGGATTTTTTGGTATTTCTAAATTGCAAAATCTATTTAAAATCTCAGGAAATCCTTTGAGACAAAATTCATCAATACCGCCCAATTCTCCCTCTTCGCCCATTCTTGCCCGCCCCCACCTTCTCTCTCCCCGCCCACATGCCCACGATCCATCCCACTCGATCGCCGCGCGCAGCGTGTCGTCTTGCGGCACGCTAACTCACCCTAGCCACACTCACTGACATATGGGTCCCACTCGGTTACTGCTCATCATCCTCGACACAGACTCCCCTCTCTCTCTCTCTCTCTCTCTCTCTCTCTCTCTCTCTCCTTCGCCGCGCCGCCACCGTAGCTGAGCCAAACTCAACCTCCCAAGGCTATTTAAAGCCCCGAGGATCTTTGTTTTTCGCACCCCGAGCCGCGCCTCACCTTTTGCCCTAGCCACATTTGCCCGAGTCTCCACCTAGTGCCGTTGCCGCTGTCTTCTTCCTCGTCTCGGACCGAACGACTTCGTCTTCGTCGCTGTCGTTCCGGTGAGCCCCGCCGTCGATGTTCACCACCATCGGGACCGCCTCAACGACCACATCTCGGATCCGCCCTCGCCTTCACCGGAGTGCCACGCTAGCCCCTTCGCCGTCAAGCTCGAGCCCTAGCCACCGCTTAGATCTGGCTGTCGGCCACCACTGTCCACCTCCGCCCACCACATGTACCCCATTAGGTTCCCCGTCGCACCAACTACCCGAGGAACACCTGCGCTTGCTCCACCGCAGCCCAAAGCGCCGGCAACAAAGCCTCACCCCGTCAAGCTGACGTGGAAGCCAGGTGTCAGCCATGTGCCCGCCACGTCAATGCCACGTCAACCATGTGCAAACGTGTCTGCCGCATCAGCGCTCACCCTCAAATGCATCAGAGTCAGTCCATGTGGACTTGGCCCACGGTAAACCTAGCCACTAACATGTGGACCCCACATATCAGGTCAACTGTTCCATGCACTCGTGAGCCATAGACCCGTAGACTAGAGCCATGGACCCGATCCATAGACCGTGGGTCCCACTTGTCAACCTCTATTCTCTATTTTCTAGATTTTCTTTTAATTCCGAAATTTATTGCTGAAGTTATGCTGATGCAATATTTCGGGATTTCCTTTAGAAAGAACATTCTGAGAATTCAAAATAGTGTTTTCTTTCTCTTTTTCTTAGATTTAAATCTTCCGGGAGACCATTCTTCCTCATACGAACTCTAATTGAACTCATTCAAGTTTCTAAATTCATCTAAATTCAAGCCCTACCCTCCTGATATTTTTATTTAATTTTTAGAGTTTATTTTTTGCTCTATTTTGTATTTATTTGGTTTTTCATTTTTGTTTGTGAGTAGACGTTGATACTTCGGGAGCTTCCAAGGAAAGAGGAGTTGATCAAGCTCAAGACCAGTACCAAGACTTGTTTCAAGAAAGTTGACCTTGAACCATGTTGAACCCAGTTTTGTAAAATTACTTTGATTCAAACTATTGCATGTTATTTCAAGTATTTAATTCTTTAAATGCTTTGGGATTAGCTATACACCTATTTGTTTATATCCACTTTACTCATTGTATTACCTGGATCTTTTGTCACCCTAGTTTGGTTAATTATTAGTTGGTATCATTATAACACCAATGTGGGTTAGTTAGATACGAATAGTCTGCTTAGCCATGCAACGGGTTATTGATGTCATTTTGAGTTGCAAACCTAAACTTGAATAAGTGAATATGGAATACTTTGTGGAAAGTTGTGCAGTATGTTGTTACTCATTGATGGCATGCGTTGCATTGAACCAATAGGGTGAAAAATGATTTGGAACGAGGAAAGTGGATAGAATTGTGATATGGTGGAGCTGTGTGCGCTTGGGAAAATATGAATATGATAGTTGATAAAAACTGATAGTCTCACCTTGGTCAATTAAGGACTTAACTTTGTGCGCCATTGAACTGAGCCATAACTGTACGACCACATGTCTGGTATGGGACAGGCCTAACTTACTAAGCTTCGGAGTCTTGACATTAACTACTCAGGTGGATGGGTTAAGCTGTGTGCCAGGGTGGAGGTGTGATTATATCTGTGCGACGATTCACATTTATGAGCGATTCGTCGTGTCGAGATCCAACGATGTGCGACGGTCCAACAACTTGTGTGGGGTTTGGTGCTGTCAGCATGCACAACGGGAGGGTCAATTGTCATGATGAAGTTTCGGAAAGATTTTGTTATGATTGATGCTAGCTACACTGGTTATATCTTGTGGGTAAAGTGTACGTCTGCAGAGTGTTAATAAATCTATTCGAATAGCCGCGTTCGCGATCATGGACATGCTCAGGGATTTCACACGAGGGGTAGATTTTCATAAAAACACTTGGGAAGAGACAGCTATGTGGTTAAACTTATATAGTTGTGTGAAAGAAATTGATTAGGCTTTGTGTTCTTTTGTGAAAATAATTGTTAAACTATTATTGTTTATTTGTTTTAAATTACGCTTTCAATCTATTATTTATATTCAATTGCAAATGTTGTTTTTTTTGCAAAATAACCATAGAAGGCATTTTCCTTGGAATAAGCCATCATCTATAATTGCATTATGTGGTATAACTTGTTGAGTACTCAGAGTACTCATTCTTACTGCAATCATTCAGCTGAAGTGAAGGAGTCTTCGCCTGCCAGAGGAGGAGTTTTTCGAGGAGGGTGATCGCTAGGTCTTGATCTCGCTGAAGTTGTTTCTGTTCCGCTGCCATCTCTTTACTTAGTGTTATCCCTGCATGGCTTAATAAGTGTAAACTCGACTATAAGATCAAAACCGTTATTTATTAATCAAATTAGTTGTTTATTCTTATATTCGTCTTGTGTGGAATGATATTCATCTATGTTGATAATGTGTGTACTAGCGTGATCCTGAACTAATGCATTATACACAGATTGTCCAGATTTGCACGTTTGGATCCCCGATAGTTTATCTCGACGACAACTTGATTTCTTGGTCACCCAAGCGTCAAACTACGATTTCTCGTTCTAGTACAGAAGCGGAGTACCGAGCTGTCGCTTACGTTGTTGCCAAATACTGTTGGTTTCGATAGCTCCTCCAGGAACTTCACCATCCCCTTGTCTCGGCTGTCATGGTCTACTGCAACAATATCAGCGCTGTCTACATGTCCTCAAACCCGGTTCAGCACCGCCGCACCAATCATATTAAGATTGATATCCATTCCGTTCGTGAGAAGGTGTCCCTCGGTCACGTTCAGGTGCTCTGTGTGTTGTCGTCCTTACAATTTGCCGACATCCTGACCAAGGGTCTTCCTACACAACTGTTTCAAGATTTTCGAACCAGACTCTGCGTTCGGCAACCTCACGATTCGACCGCGAGGGGATGTTAGAGTACACATATTCTTTCTTGGTCTACAAAATGTATGGGATATATTATCTTTGTATTTCTATGTGTAGGAGATTGTGATCTTATCTTTCTATAACCATATGATATGGTCATTGTACGTTGCCGTTTGTACCGTAGCCTTCCGGCAACATAATGCACGTCGGCCCGGCTATTGCCGTGTGTGCTGCGCGTGCTCCTTCGCTTTCGTTCTTTAATTGAACAGTATTAAATTTACTAGAGATGTTGATATTAGACACTTTAGAAATTAAGAGCTGTCCAAACAGTATTTTATAATTCAGAGAGGAAGTGGGCGAGAGAGAGAGAGAGAGAGAGTGACGCACATACACGTACGTACTTGTGATTTTGCATCGTTAATGCAGATTTGATCTCTGTACACCGTCAGCGAGTGAGGAAAAGCGCACAAATTAACCGAGACCTCGTCCTCATTTGACCAGCGGCCTAATTAATTGCCAACCGATCGAGCAAATCCATGCATGCGTGGTACGCGGTCACTAGATCAATCCGTGTGTACTACTAAAACCTTTAGCTTAGGGGATCGTACAAACGATACTACGGAGTAAATAAATTCCAAGTTGAATCTCTTGCTCCGTTGGGAGAATTAATGTAGTTTTTTTTTCCCTGAAACAAGAGGGGACGAAACAAACGCTTTCAGTAGTTTTACGGGCTGGCAAAGTGGCAATGAGGAGTAGTAACTACTCGTAAGTAAGCTTCACCATGATGGGCTTGAGCCCGTCGCAGCTGGCACGGGCCGAGAACCCAAGAATTAAGGGCATGATAGGCTTGCGCCCGTCGCAGGTGGCGCGGGCCGAGAACCCAAGAATTAATTAAGGGAGGGATGCACGTAATTCTCAGAGATTCGCGGGAGTGCTGGGTGTATGGCCCATGGGCCTGGCCTATGCCTATTACGCCTCTTCACGGGGCTCAAAGAGGCTCGTGAGGTCGAGCTACGAACGGAGCAGACAGCGGAGACGGCACGCCACACGCGCCGGGAACAGCTGCTCGTCCACTACAGTAGACAAGAAGATGGAGGACATGCATGTAGGTGAGATTCACGTTTACACGCGCACGAACTTTGTGGGATCGGGGATTTATCCCACGTGTACACATATGCTAAGGTGATACAGAAAAAATGAATCATTTACCTTCTTAAAGGCGCTTCTGCATTATCGTGGATTTTAATACTTAAGCTGTCATCTGATTATAACCTATGACATCTCCGCGCTGCAGTATCATGGTTTTCTTAGGTGGGGGATATGAGATGAAGATGGGCCAAAAGTTGAAAATATTAAATTATCCACTAAGCATTTCATGCTCATATATAAGAAGTCTGATAACCTTGAAGTTGTTGGTGATTCAGATTCAGATTTTATGGAATGTGTTGATACTAAAAAATCCACGTCAGGTTATATCTTCACACTCGCTGGAGGAGCTATCTCGTGGAAAAGCTCCAAACAAACCCTTACGGCATCTTCAACGATGCAAACTGAGTTTGTGGCATGTTATGAGGCCACCGGGCATGCTGTATGGCTTAAGAACTTTATCCCGAGACTTAGAGTGGTAGACAGCATCTCTAAACCACTAACTTTATACTACGATAACAAACCCACAGTCTTTTATGCGAGTAACAACAAGTCAAGTGGTGCTGCCAAACACATTAACATTAATTGTCATGTTGTGAAAGACAGAATCCAGGATTAAACCATTAGTATCAAGTATATTAGTACTAAGTCAATGCTTGCAGATCCACTTACTAAAGGCTTACCACCCAATATCTTTCGTGATCATGTTGCCGGTGTCAGACCCCGAGATTAACATCCCGGATCTTCTGTGCATAACTGAATTAGTCCCATGATCAGTGGCTAACTCACACAGTAAACAAATGTGATAACACAACCATAAACGTTAAAAGTTATTAAATAACAAAAGAGTTGATTACGAGATAGCCTTACAAGGCAACATTAAATAAACACAGCGGAAGACGATAAAGAAGTAGTAGGGTCCAGCAATCTGCCACAGGCAATCAACTGGGGTAGCGGCCTAGTCATCACGATCCACACTTGAAGCGAAGTCCTTCTCTCTGAAATTTTGTTTGCATAAAGCAAGAATGAGCACAACTTCCGTGCTCGCAAGATACACCCGTCAAATAACAGAACGATTTGCATAAATGGATGTAACATAGGATGGCTTATAGGGTTATTTGTGCAAAAACAACATTTGACATTAAATACCATACTAAGTTCAAAAGCTCAACTTTTATAAAATCTAAAATTGATTTTGTATTGATAAAGATAGTGTAGGCACCAACCTAACACCAACATAAACACGGGCACCGACCCGGGGCTTCAACCCATAACTTTTCTCATAGACACCCATCCATGTCAAACTGTTTTTAAAAATATTTTGAAATCGAAGTCTAACTTTGAGTGGCTTTGCCAGCATGTCTATGACCGTGGACACGGCTATTCGAATAGTTTTTTACACTCTGCAGAGGTTGTACAACTTTACCTACAAGACATGAATTCTCTAGTTGTTTGGCATCCGTCGATACCACCGCTCACTACCTTGGGTAAGCAGTCTAGAGCACGTGTCAAGGCCTTTACAACGCATCATTCCACCATAGTTCTCCCTCACTAAGGTTTTGCCCCCTTTGGACTATCCGTCCAGGTTCGAGCCTCTCTGCGCGGTGGGACTAACAAAGGTCATAACACGACTACCCACCGCACCAACAGGAATGACCATAACGGAACTTTGCAAATTAATCAGGCAGGTCCTGCCCATACAAGACATGTGGTAGCACGATGTGGCTTAGCAAGATGCGGCTCGAAGACCGGTCCTTATCGACTGGCGACAACCAACAACCACAGGCCTCAACCTACCCGGTTGAGCCCGTGCATAAACCTGCACCCACCAGACAATCAATTCGCCCAAGTCCAAACCTTCATTTTATTTCATTTTCCAAAGTCATTTATGAAACTCCCATGACACACCAATGCCAAGGGTACAAATTAAACATCGATGGATCTTTGGCTGAAATCTCCCAAATCAAACATATTTGGTTTATAAGCATGGCTAAGCACAATATTTAAATGATCCTAGTCCATACTATTGTATTAACTAGGTTTTATCTAGGTTGATAATATGTTTGATTCGATAACAAAATTGGCCATACAAAGAATTTGGGCACAACTATAAATTTAAACAGGATTTAAAATTACTGAATATAAATAAGCATGCAAGAATAATTTGAAATAGAATTTAAATAATTTTAAATAATGGGTGCAAATATGATCAAGAATGTAACTTGCCTTGCTCAAATAGTTGCTCTCGACAGTGTCGAATCGACTCTCAGTCATCGTCAAATTTATCTGTGAAAATAAGCCAAATTCAAACTAAATTCAAATGAGATTCAAATCAACTCCAAATTGAATAATTTTGGTTTAGTTAGCTAGATCTTGAATTTATACAAATTTAGAAATTTGAAACACCCAAATCGGAGTTCTGATGCAAAAGATATGAGCTTTAGATGATTGCAATTACATGAAATAATGAAATTAGGTTTTTCGATTTATTGGAATTATTTTTGTACTGAAAAGGATTTATTGCGCAAGATGACGTCAATGGCTGATTTTCGAATTTAAATAAATTAAAGAAATTTCCGACACGTGGGTCCCGCATGTCGGCCTCACGGCTCATGTGGACTAAGTCCACGGTTAATGGACTAGAAGTTTGGGTGAGGTGGCGGTCGTGCGCATGTGGCGACGACCGGCCAAATCACGGCGATGCCACGAGGGCAAGCGTCTTGAGGTGGCACACGGGTGGCGCTGGGTGGCGGCGCCACGTTGACACGGGCGTGGCTGGCGGCGACGAGCTTGCGGGCGGGCGCATGGTAGCGGCGGCGAGGTACCAAAGATAGAGTGAAGCATGGGGTTATTATGCGCCGATTTTGTCACCCGAGGCGGCGCGATAAGCGGCAGCGAGGTTGGGCGCGGTGATGTCGGGCTTGCGGCGAGTTAGAACTCGCCCGTCGGTTCGGGAAAGGTGCGCGGGGTAGCCAGGGACGCGATGCCGATGGTGGCGGCGGCGGGCGAAAGGGCGACGGCGGCCCTAGAGGCGGCGGAAGAGGCGGCGGACGGCGAATCGGCGATCCGGCGAGGAGAGAGAGAGGAGGTGAATGGCGGGGTCGAGGCGAGAAGGAGGCGCACGGCGGCGTTTTATAGGAGAGAGGGGCATGGAGGAGGAGATCATGTGTGGCGGCGGCGGCAGTTGCGGCCGGCCGTTCCGTGAGCGTGGGCGTGATGGAGAAACTACTGTGGGCGCGGCGAGGCGGTTTGAATGTACGTGGCTGCGTGAGGAGAGGCGGGAAAGGCGGCGTTGACGGAGCTTAGCGCGGCGAAAATGGCGGTGTCGGCGGTTTGGCGCGAGGAAGAAGGTGAGTGAGAAGAAGAAAGCGCGGCAGGGGCCGTCGGTGAGAGAAGGAGGAGTGGGCGGGCGGTGGGGTCCCGATGTCGGTGAGGTGGAGAGAGGCGTGGCGCTTGCGGCTCCGACTGGATGGCCATGCGGCGTGTTTGGGCTAAGGCTTTGGGTTTCGCCCAAAGCTATTTTTTATTTTCTTTTGTTTTTCTTATTTGATTTAATTCTGGTAATACAAAATGGCTTTAGAAAATAGCAATTAATTTCCAAAAATTATGGAAAAATTCACAGAAATTTCCATACTTATTTTGGACTTAATAAAATTATTTCCAACTTTATGTTGGCTTTGAATTTTGCAAATAAAATCTTTTGGCTTTAAAATATTTAAGAAAAGCTTTTTTAAAAACTCAGAAAATCTTAGAAATTAAGTAAATTTTTATTTTTTAGATTAAATCAAATAAAACCTCAAGAACTTCAAATAAATTTTAAATTTGACTTTTAAAACTTCAGAAATTCAAATAAAGCAATGAAACTCTAACAAATTTTAGAAAATCCAATAGAACATTAACTTTATTTTTTTTTATTCTGGTAACATAACCTTGGGATGTTACAAACTCCCCCCCTTAAAAGGAATCTCGTCCCCGAGATTCGGAGAGGCTAGAAAGAAAGGCTGGGAATGCTAGGTCTTCAACCGAATTGTCGTGGTCCACATCCTGCTCATCATCCGACGAGACTTGGTTTGTGACATTATCTGACGTCCTCGTTCGTAATTTTGCAGCTTCCTGTTTGCTTGCATGATGTTGACTGCTGGGTTGGCTAGGTTTGCTGCCTACTGCTTCTTTGGACATTTACTGGCGAAATGCCCAACCTCATGG
Source organism: Ampelocalamus luodianensis (assembly GCA_036346255.1). Lineage (NCBI taxonomy): Eukaryota > Viridiplantae > Streptophyta > Magnoliopsida > Poales > Poaceae > Ampelocalamus > Ampelocalamus luodianensis. The sequence goes on along the minus strand of JAYEVH010000068.1, from coordinate 49,089 downwards.
CAGTTGAAGCACGTGATGCCTGGAACATAGGATGAGTCATTCTGTGCCTGATCACCCCCAGATGTGTTGGAGGACTCCGAGTTGACTGGGTTGTCTGCTGTTGGCTGGAATTTGACTTGATATGATGATGTCCCTCTAGCTCTAGAAAAACTTCCAGAGTTGAACTTTTGTGTAGCCATTCTTCTCTTGCGATTCTCCATCTCGCGTTGCTTGCCTTCTTGACGAATCGCCTAGTCGACTAGCTGCTGGAAATCAGCATAATCCTGGGAAATCAGCTGTACAGACAATTCATCATTGAGTCCTTCTAGGAATTTTTCCTGCTTGTCTTCATCCTTTGCAACATCGTTAGGTGCGTAGCGTGCTAGTTGGTTGAACTTGTGCAGGTACTCATTCACAGAGCAGTTGCCCTGGCGCAGCGAATGAAATTCCTTCTTCTTGAGGGTCATCATGCCAGAAGGAATATGTGCATGGCGAAAAGCTCGCACAAATTCATTCCAAGTGATGGCTTGAGCATCAGTATGCGAGATACTGAAATTGTCCCACCATTCGGAAGCTGGACCCATAAGCTGGTGCGAAGCAAACAACACTCTCTCACGATCATTGCATTGAGCAATGTCCAACTTCTTACTAATTGCCCGGAGCCAATCATCTGCGTCCATGGCTCTGTACTGCTCGAAAAAGTTGGTGGATGCATCCTCATAAATTCTGACATACTGGTTCTTTGGGGTGGTGGAGTTGGAGTTGGAGCTTGGGAAGCTGTAGCTTGTTGGGCTTGATTATTGTTGATGGACTGAGAGAGTAGTTCGATCAGACGGTTTTGATTGGCCATCATCTGATGCCACTCTGGTTCATTGATTGGGGCACTTCCGTTGTTGTTGGCGTTGGCTCCACTTCCTGGGTGACGAGGATTCACCATCTGCTATTTACTCCAGAGAGTTAGGGAAGGAGACAAAGGATAGAGAAGAGACAAATAAGGAGAACTAAGGAAACAAAACAACCCTCCCAAACGAAAGAACCAACCTTAAAAAAAACTTTTCAAACAAACTCAACATAACGTTCTATCGATCGAGACTCTTTTAATTGGGTGGAATGTCTCAATATACGGAATGAGTCTTGGCAACTTAACTATATGGCTGGGCTGACAAGGCATCTTCGGCTCGTGGTCTTTGATGACGGTGCTTCTTTGATAGCTTCACGCCTTGTGGTCTTGAACGTAAGGGTTGAGAACGTGTTGATCAGCTATATAAATTTCCAAGGGAGAGAGGATCCATTTAATATTATAAAATTGTGAGGGAAGAATTAGGTAAGAAGGCTAAAGATAGATAGATGACCCAGATGAGGAGAGAACAATTTATTTTTCTTGTTATGCAAAATAGGTTTTGAAGTTTTTCAACTACGGTCATTCTAACTAGATCACGACCTACAGTCGACATGGCTTTGATACCACTTTGTCAGACCCCGAGATTAACATCCCGGATCTTCTGTGCATAACTGAATTAGTCCCATGATCAGTGGCTAGCCCACACAGTAAACAAATGTGATAACACAACCGTAAACGTTAAAAGTTATTAAATAACAAAAGAGTTGATTACGAGATAGCCTTACAGGGCAACATTAAATAAACACAGCGGAAGACGATGAAGAAGTAGTAGGGTCCGACAATGCGCCATGTGCAATCAAGCTGGGTAGCGGCCTGAGTCGTCACGATCCACATTTGAAGCGAAGTCCTTCTCCTCTGAAATTTTGTTTGCATAAAGCAAGAATGAGCACAACTTCCGTGCTCGCAAGATACACCCGTCAAATAACAAAATGATATGCATAAAATGATGTAACATAGGATGGCTTATAGGGTTATTTGTGCAAAAACAGCATTTGACATTAAATACCATACTAAGTTCAAAAGCTCAACTTTTATAAAATCTAAAATTGATTTTGTATTGATAAAGATAGTGTAGGCACCAACCTAACACCAACATAAACACGGGCACCAGGCAGGGCTTCAACCCATAACTTTTCTCATGGACACCCATCCATGTCAAAGCTGTTTTTAAAAACATTTTGAAATCGAAGTCTAACTTTGAGTGGCTTTGCCAGCATGTCCATGACCGTGGACATGGCTATTCGAATAATTTTTTACACTCTGCAGAGGTTGTACAACTTTACCCACAAGACATGAATTCTCTAGTTGTTTGGCATCCGTCGATACCACCGCTCACTACCTTGGGTAAGCAGTCTAGAGCACGTGTCAAGGCCTTTACAACGCATCATTCCACCATAGTTCTCCCTCGCTAAGGTTTTGCCCCCTTTGGACTATCCGTCCGCAGGGTTCAGGCCCCCTCTTGCGCCAGGTGGGACTAACAAAGGTCATAACACGACTACCCACGCACCAGCGGGAATGACCATAACGGAACTTTGCAAGTAATCAGGCGAGTCCGCCATACAAGACATGTGGTAGCACGATGTGGCTTAGCAAGATGCGGCTCGAAGACCGGTCCTTAATCGACCTGGCGACAACCAACGAACCACGGGCCTCAACCTACCGGTTGAGCGGTGCATAAACTGCACCCACTAGACAATCAATTCGCCCAAGTCCAAACCTTCATTTTATTTCATTTTCCAAAGTCATTTATGAAACTCCCATGACACACCAATGCCAAGGGTACAAATTAAACATCGATGGATCTTTGGCTGAAATCTCCCAAATCAAACATATTTGGTTTATAAGCATGGCTAAGCACAATATTTAAATGATCCTAGTCCATACTATTGTATTAACTAGGTTTTATCTAGGTTGATAATATGTTTGATTCGATAACAAAATTGGCCATACAAAGAATTTGGGCACAACTATAAATTTAAAACAGGGATTTAAAATTACTGAATATAAATAAGCATGCAGTAATAATTTGAAATAGAATTTAAATAATTTTAAATAATGGGTGCAAATATGATCAAGAATGTAACTTGCCTTGCTCAAATAGTTGCTCTCGAACGGCGTCGAAATCTGACTCTCCGAAGTCGTCGAAATTTATACGCGAAAATAAGCCAAATTCAAACTAAATTCAAATGAGATTCAAATCAACTCCAAATTGAATAATTTTGGTTTAGTTAGCTAGATCTTGAATTTATACAAATTTAGAAATTTGAAACACCCAAATCGGAGTTCGGATGCAAAAGATATGAGCTTTAGATGATTGCAATTACATGAAATAATGAAATTAGGGTTTTTCTGATTTATTGGAATTATTTTTGTACTGAAAAAGGGATTTATTGCGCAAGATGACGTCAGCGGCTGATTTTCGGAATTTAAATAAATTAAAAGAAATTTCCGACACGTGGGTCCCGCATGTCGGCCTCACGGCTCATGTGGACTAAGTCCACGGTTAATGTGGACTAGGGCTGGGGCTGAGGTGGCGGTCCGTGCGCATGTGGCGCTGACCCGGCCGTCACGGCGATGCCACGAGGGCAAACGTGCCGAGGTGGCACACGGGTGGCGCCTACGTGGCAGCGCCACGTTGACACGCAGGCGTGGCGGCTCGGCGACGAGCTTGTTGCCGTGGCGGCGGCATGGTAGCGGCCGCGAGGGTACCAAAAGATAGAGTGAAGCGTGGGGTTATTATCGCACGATTTTGACACCGAGCGGCGATAGCGCACGCGAGGTTAAGCGGCGGTGATGTCGGGCTTCGCGGCGAGGTTGGGGCTCGGGTCGTCGGGCGGGAAAGGTGCGCACGGGTAGCCACAGGGGCAGCGATGCGATGGTGGCGTCGGCGGGCGAAAAGCGTCGGCGGTGGCGGCGCTAGAGCGGGCGGAAGAGGTGGCGGCCGGCGGCGAAGAATCGGTGATTCTGGCGGTGAGCGAGAGGAGGGTGAATGACGGTCGGGGCGAGAAGGGGAGGCGCACCGGGCGGGTTTTATAGGGAGGAGGGGCATAGAGGAGGAGATCGTGTGTGGGCGGCGGTTGCGGCAAGCGGCCGTTCCGGTGAACGTGGGCGTGATGGAGGGGGAAAACGGCCGGGAGTGGGCGCGGCTTGAGGGGCGGTTTGAATGTGCGTGGCTGCGTGAGAGAGGCGGGAAAGCGGCGTTACGGAGCTTAGCGCGGCGAAAATGGCGGTGTCGGCGGTTTGGCGCGAGGAAGAAGGTGAGGAAGAAGAAGCGCACGGGGCCACGCGTCGGTGAGAGAAGGAGGGAGTGGGTGCGGGTGGGGTCCGATGTCGGTGAGGTGGAGAGAGGGTGTGGCGCGTGCGGCTGGGCGAGGCCAGGCAGCAGCAGTTTTTAGGCTAAGGCTTTGGGTTTCACCCAAGCTATTTTTGATTTTTCTTTGTTTTTCTTATTTGATTTAATTCAGTAATACAAAATGGCTTTAGAAAATAGCAATTAATTTCCAAAAATTATGGAAAAAATCACAGAAATTTCCATACTTATTTTGGACTTAATAAAATTATTTCCAACTTTATGTTGGCTTTGAATTTTGCAAATAAAATCTTTTGGCTTTAAAATATTTAAGAAAAGCTTTTTTAAAAACTCAGAAAATCTTAGAAATTAAGTACATTTTTATTTTTCAGATTAAATCAAATAAAACTTCAAGAACTTCAAATAAATTTTAAATTTGACTTTTAAAACTTCAGAAATTCAAATAAAGCAATGGAACTCTAACAAATTTCAGAAAATCCAATAGAACATTAAGTTTATTTTATTTTTATTCTGGTAACATACCCTTGGGATGTTACAGCCGGCATGGATTTATTAGAAAGTCTCTGATTCTGGATAAAAGGATCTTAAAGTAAACCAACTCCCATTAAGTATAATGAATACCCATTTCAAAATGGGATAGTACACTATATGTACTGAGGTTGTATGGCACTTTATTGGCCATGCGACGCATTACCTTGGTATGCTATTTTATTGAGAATGTGCTTATGATGTTAGCCTTACGATCAAAGGGAAGAATGTTGGGTTGATCTCGGTTAACGGCATCCCGAGATTGCGGGGGGCCACGCCTCCACTCGCGCCCTGATCGGAGGCGCAACCAACGCACATTTGGTTTCGGTCCCGGTCACCTAGCGCTATATGAATTCAAGGGGATTCGGCAGGCTCGGACTACAGTGGTTCAAGACTACAAAAATCTCGCACACACCCGATCTCTCACGAGCGCTAAGGTGGACGAAGACTGAAGGCCTCCGCCGTCACCTTGCCACCTTTGTCCTCGTCCACGGCACCATTTATGCCCGCCGACCACCTCTACATCAACTGATCTACAACCTAATGGCGTCTTCATCTTCGGGTATGTTAATTAACGCTTCCGTTCTAAAGATTATGCTATGTGTTCATGATTGAGCTAGGGTTAATGTCATTAGATCATGTTTAGCCTTAGATTAATCACCCACATTTGGTATCAGAGCCACCCTAGTCTCGGATTAAACCCTCATTAGTCCCAACCGAATTTGTTTATGCCCAGATCTAATGCCTAGTCGTTCGGTTTAGCATTTAGAAGGAGGGGACTCAAGAAAATGTAAGAGATCTAATGAAATCCCAAACCTTCATCCCCAAATCGGAACCCTCAACTCGAAACAGAACCCTAAAAGTGCGGCGAAAACTTACGATTTTGGAGATCTCCGGAGTCTCTCCTGTCACGGACTCACGAGCGCCACCGTAGCTCCACTCGACGGCTGCGCGCACGACCTCAGTTGCACGCGCGCACCGGCGAGCAGGGCTGCGAGGCTGCCGCCTCATGTCGCGCCGCCTCTAACCACCGCTCCACGCTCAGATCCACTCTTCCCCGAGCCATCGTCAGCGGAGCCGCCGCTGCATTGCGCGTTCCCCTCCGCGCGCTCCACTGCCGACGCTTCGCGATTTTTTCGAGAGGAGAAGAGAGCGAAATGGCGATTAGGGTTACGGTTTGGATTTTTATGTCGTTCGCGATAATGCTCCAGCTGTCGATTAGATCCTGCGGTCACGATTTTGTGGGCCGGGGAAGGCGTTGGGCCGACTGATTTTCCAGCTGTCAGATCAAGATCTGACGGCACACGTAAATTTCGGCTGGTAGAGAGTTTTGGGCTAAGATTCACGGGCTTCATTCGGCTGTTTGGGCCGGCTGTGTGTTATTGGGCCGAATAGTCTTTTCAAGGCCTGAATAGTCATTAAGGAAGAAATTCTCCACCCATTAGATTTCTCTGACTCAGACCACTGCATTGATTGTATTAAAGGAAAATATGTAAAGCAAATAAAGAAGGGAATCACTCGCAGCACAGGACTCTTAGAATTAATTCATACTGATATTGGTGGTCCTTTTCCTGTGACATCAGTGGATGGCTTTGATTCCTTTATCACATTCACTGATGATTTCTCCCGTTATGGTTATATTTTTCCCATTAAAGACCGATCTGAGTCATTTGACAAATTTAAGATATTTAAGACTAAAGTTGAAAATCAGCACAACCTAAGAATTAAAGTGGTAAGATCGGATCGTGGGGGAGAATATTATGGAAGACATGCCTCTTATGGGCAAATTCCTGGCCCTTTCGCTAAGTTCTTTCAGGAAAATGGCATTGTTGCCCAATATTGTACACCAGGTGAACCTCAGCAGAATAGGGTAGCTGAGAGACGCAATCGTACACTTATGGATATGGTACGGAGCATGCTTAGCCACTCTAGTTTACCAATTGGTTTGTGGATAGAAGCACCAAAGACAGCTGCACATATTCTTAATCGGGTCCCCAGTAAATCAGTGCCTAAGACACCTTATGAATTATGGACTAGGAGGAAACCGAGTATGAAATATTTACGAGTGTGGGGTTGTCGTGCAGAAGCTAAGATATTTAATCCACATATTGGGAAATTAGACCCTAAGATAGTAAGTTGCCATTTTATTGGGTACCCTAAGAGATCCAAAGGGTATCGTTTTTACTATCCTGATAGGATAACTAAGTTTGTAGAAACAAGGCACGCTGTGTTCTTAGAAAATAACGAGGACCTGAAGCCCAGAAAAATAGATCTTGAGGAGAAGCTGGTTTATGTTCCTTCACCGCTTATCTCAGAGACATTTATTCCTGTGCCTCAGGTGGTTGCACCTCCAGTAGAGAATACTGTTGTTGCACCCACTGTTGAGGTCTCTGAAATTCCAAATGTTGCACCTAATGATGAGCCTCAGCAGTCTCCTATAATAATTGATGAACCTATTAGAAGATCACAGCGGAGAGAAGATCTGTCATCCTAAATGATTATGTTGTTTATATGAATGAGGATATTAATGATATAGGGAAGGTAGATGATCCCACCTCTTATAAGGAGGCCATGATGAGTGAACATTCTCCTAAGTGGCTTGATGCCATGAAATATGAACAAAAGTCTATGAGCACTAATGATGTATGGGACTTAGTAGAAATTCCTAACGGAGTCAAAACAGTAGGCTATAAATGGGTCTAGAAAACCAAGCATGACTCTAAGAAAAATATTGAAATGTTCAAAGCAAGGCTTATTGCAAAAGGCTTCTCACAAAGAGAGGGGATTGACTATAATGACACTTTTTCTCCTATCTCAACTAAAAATTCATTCAGAATCGTTATGGCACTTGTAGCTCATTATGATTTAGAGCTGCATCAGATGGATGTTAAGACGGCATTTCTTAATGGCGACTTGCAAGAGAACGTTTACATGGCTCAACCGGAAGGTTTTGTCGTGGAAGGTAAGGAGCATATGGGATGTTGACTTAAAAAATCGATTTATGACTTAAAACAAGCGTCGAGGCAGTGGTACCTCAAATTCGATAAGATCATAAGGAATTTTGGTTTTAAGGAAAATGAAGTTGATAACTGCATATATGTTAAGTTCAAGGGGAGTAAATTCACCATCTTAGTGCTTTATGTGGATGACATCTTATTGGCCAGCAGTGATAATGATATGCTGTTTGAGACCAAAAGATTTCTTTCATCTAATTTTGATATGAAGGATCTTGGTGATACCTCTTACGTTCTTGGCATTGAGAATCACCGAGACAGGTCCAAAGAAATATTAGGTTTATCTTAGAAGGCATACATTTACAGAGTACTGAAGAGATATAATATGCATAAGTGCTCTGGCTCGCCTGCTCCTATTGCTAAGAGCGATAAGTTTGTGTAGGACCGGAAAGGCAACTAGAGGTTTGATTGAATACTTGTCAGTCGCCATGGCTCCAAAGACCGGTTAAGATCTATGAGAAGACCTAACCGGGCTCTGATACCACTTGTAGGACCGGAAAGGCAACTAGAAGGGGGTGAATAGGAGCTTAATCAATTTTTTTCGCTTTAAGATCGAATTCAACCATAATATTGACTCCAATAGCTACAGAAACTATGAAGATCAATATATATAACCACAGTGGAAGTCTTGAACTGAAACCCCTTCAAACCCCCAAAAGAAACGATCAAAAATACAAAAATCAGCCTAATGAAGAGTACTGATGAACAGTACCGGTCATACCATGTGAACAGTGCCGGTCGTACCGCACTCTGGTACAACCGTGTGAACAGTGCCGGTCATATCGCGATAAACAGTAAAATCAGGCGAATGAATAGTAAACAGCGTGGAAACGAAATAAAAAATCGACGTAACTTTTGATCTACACATCCAAACACCACCAAATTTGAAACATAACTTCCTAAGGATGTCAGGAACCTATTCCAAGCGACGATCGAGAAGATCCACGTCAAAGTGTTGATCTTTTTCAGTTTTAACGAAGGAATGTTCAAAACCGAGCAAAAACGAAAAACTTGATCCAACACTTGCTCGTGGGAGATGGATGATCTAGATGACCATAGATATATTCCCACACATCACAGCAAGGTAAAAGAGGGCAAGAGATCAATAAAAAACCAAAGGATCAAAGATTGACTCAAAATCATAGAACAAGAAGGAAGAACACAAAGAGACACATCTTTGGGAAATTATCCATGGATTGATTTGTGATTGTTGCTGGTTACAGCCACTCCAATAAGGAGGACACAACTCAATACATGAGCACACAATCAATCAATCCCTAGAACCCTAACCTCTCTTTCCTTCTCTCCTAAGCCCTAAATAACCTAGAGTTTTTCTCAATGAAGTGCTTGGGGTTGTTGTGGCAGCCCCCTCTCTATTTATACTAGAGGCTAGCATCTAGGAATATTCCACTTAGGGCACCCGTCAAACCCTAACACTCAACGGGTTAACATACGCACGTATTTTAAAGCGTCGTCTTCGTCTTCGATTGACCTAAACCGCTTCTCCAAGCGCCGCGGTTTAGCCAACAAGTCACAAAGCCGGTATTTGGTAAATTACCAAAATACCTCTTCTCGATCCTTCTCCATGGACCGAGTCCAATCTGTCGGCAATCGCTTTGCTCACCCGCGTGTAGGTTGATCAACGGCTCTCATCATGCCGCAAGTCTCTCCCGTCCGGATCCCACCGGAACCACCAAGGCACTTGCACCGACCCCCGCGCCGCTTGATCAACCCTTCGCACCGAATCGCCCGTTCGGTCATCCTCGTCCATTCTGCGCCACACTTGAGTCACTTGACCTCACCCGACATCCATGATCGTTCTGGACCTCAGCTCTCCAAGCTTAGTCCCGATCCTCTCGCCGTTGACCGTCATTGACCTTCAAGACACCTCCACAGCAATAGACAGAGAAATCGTCTCCGGGAGCAAGTTCTTCACAACTTGACCCACGTTAGCTCAAAACATGTAATATGCAACTCATATGCAAAGATAAACATGGATAAACTTATCCCAAAATCAATTCTCTGAAAGAATCATCATTCAGTGCAAATGCGGTACTACCGCCAAGTCATTCCCGGTACTACCGCATCACGGTAATCTCGCTCTCAAGATTGCGTCGCATCGCTCTCGGAGAATTCCCCAAATCCCCCAAAACAAGCTCTCTGGAAATAAGCAACCGCCAAGTAACTTCCGGTATTACCGCAATACGGTACTACCGCCCTTTCAAAGCCGGTACAACCGCACAGCGGTCGTACCCCGCCTTACACGCCGGTAAGACCGAAAATCCTCACACTTGCTGAAACATTCGAAAAAATAATAATTCCAACAAACCTTCGACCAAATTGCCAATTGTAACATCACCTAGGATCATGAGCAAATCCTCATGGTGTCCACAATCTCCTCGTTGATGAACACATTGGCAATTTCCCAAAAATGAATGTTTTGAGGTTTGAAAGAAAAGAAAAATAGTTTTTCGCACAAAGGCACAACTTGGTCCTAAAAGCAAGAGAATGCAAGGAAATGACCAAGTTAGCTTCAGAATAGCTTCAGCAAGTGAGATAAGGTAGAAAAAGCAAAGAGAGCTTCAAAATCAGAAATTCTCACTTAAGGTCCATAGGAAAGAGCAAGTTTTCAATATGTCCTAAAAGAAAACAGCATTTTTATCAATCTTTCTCCCCCTTTGACAATGAATTCATCAAGATACATAGAAGAAGATAGAGCATGAATCAATTTTTTGTTTTTCATGTTTTTAAGTAACAGGAGCCATGAGAATTATCCAAGAAGACTAGACAAGTATTACACCAAGCCATATTATGGGAAGTAGCGATGTCCCATCATGGCAAAATATATATAGCAAGCTAAAGCCAACAGAACAATAAATTAAACGAAAATAAAGCTTAGCATGACAAGAGGCTCAAAATCATAGTTTAACTAAAGGTATCCAAAAATGAGTCAAGCTATGTCTATAAGCAAAATGGAGCCAGAAACTAGAAAAAGAGTCAATTTTGAGCAGTATGAGTTCAATTTTGAATCAATTTGTTCAAGCATTTGGAATTTAACACATTTTAGCACTTTGCTGAAAGACTTCAGGTTTTATCTTAGTAAAGCAAGTCCTAGACTAGGAGCCATCCACAACTGCCTCCTAAGCTTCAACCAAAAGATAATTTTGTTTTCTTAGCAATGTGCTAGATCTCAAGCCTTGCCGCGACCATCCCAAGCAAGAAAGCTTAAGAGAGTGATCTAGATCATCCAAAACTCCCCCTGAGTTCAAGCCTAGTACAATGGCAAGCCGTCTCATGAGAAAGAATTGGTGAGATCAGTTTTTTCGCACAGAAAAGCTTATAATTTTTCATTTGCTTGACTCAGCTCATTTCAAAACTCATATCAAATTCAAGACTCAATTAAGCGTATATGACATGGTATGAATCATATGAGGATCACTATAGCAAAACTAGTCACAAGATTCAATAAGTTATGTTTTGATTCAAATTTCTCACAGATAGTAAAACTATCATGACAAAAACTAAGCTACATATAAAAAGTCATAACAGAAGTCTTAGCACACTAACACGAGACATGGCAAGGTATAAAGTATGAAATCAAGCCATATAAGGATAATAATCAAGGCTCCATGAAATTATATTACAATGCAAGTTGTAGAAATGAAAATACATTATGATACAATGAATGCAAAAGAGCAAAAACTCCCCCTCAAAACAGGCCAACAGGACTAATAACCCCTAACTCTCCCCGCAAAGTAGCAAAACGAGAAGAATCAAGAGCCTTAGTGAAAATATCAGCAACCTGCTGCTCAGACTCAACAAAATGAAGCACAACATCACCTTTCTCAACATGGTCTCTAAGAAAATGATATCGAATATCAATATGCTTGGTCCTAGAGTGTTGCACTGGGTTTTTGGCAATGTTGATGGCACTAGTGTTGTCACAGAAAAGAGGAACATTATCCAAAAACAACCCATAGTCCCGCAAAGTAGACATAATCCAGAGAACTCGAGAGCAAGCGCTGCTGCGACTACATACTCGACCTCGGCGGTGGGTATCTGCATGCAGAAGACTGTTTTCGAGAAGACCAAGAAATAAGAGATGTGCCCAAGAAATGACAAGTGCCAGAAGTACTCTTCCTATCCACTCTACACCCCGCAAAATCAGCATCAGAAAAAGCCCGAATAGAGATAGCAGAATCATAAGAAAACCAGAGTCCAAAATCAAGAGTGTCTTGGAGGTATCTGAATATGCGCTGCACTGCTTGACGATGAGAAGCACGAGGGGAAGCCTGAAATCGAGCGCACAGACACACAGCGAATTGTATGTCCGGCCTCGACGCTGTGAGGTAGAGGAGGGAGCCGATCATGCTGCGGTACTCCTTCTGATCCACGGGCTCTCCATCCTCATCAGGGTCCAGCACGGTGGTTGTGGCAATGAGAGTAGACATTGGTCTACTGCTTCCCATGTCGAAGCGCCGAAGAAGGTTCTTTGTATACTTACTCTGATGAATGAAGATTCCTTCTTTAAGTTGCTTGACTTGAAGACCAAGGAAGAAGGTCAATTCTCCCATCATGCTCATCTCGAACTTCCTGCTCATAGAATCTGAAAATCTGGACACCAAAGCATGAGAAGAACCACCGAATATGATATCATCCACATAAATCTGAACCAATAAAAAGTCACTGCCATGCTTGAGAGTGAACAAGGTTTTATCAACCATTCCCATTTTGAACTCATTATTAAGCAAGAAACTCTTAAGCCTATCATACCAAGCTCTAGGGGCTTGCTTCAATCCATACAAGGCTTTGGAGAGTTTAAAAACATGGTTTGGGAACTTGTGATTTTCAAAGCCAAGTGGTTGCTTGACATAGACCTCTTCTTCTATGAAACCATTAAGAAATGCACTTTTGACATCCATTTGAAAAAACTTAAAACCCTTAGAAGATGCAAAAGCTAGAAAAATGCGAATGGCTTCTAATCTAGCGACAAGAGCAAAGGTATCTTCAAAGTCTAAGCCTTCTACCTGGGAATAACCTTGAGCTACAAGTCTAGCCTTGTTGCGAACTACCAATCCATCCTCACTTTGCTTATTTTTGAAAATCCATTTTGTTCCAATTACATGAATATTAGGTGGAGGTTCAACTAAGGTCCAGACTTTGTTTCTTTCAAAATTTTCAAGCTATTCATGCATGGCATTGACCCAAGAGGAATCAGATAAAGCATGGGTGACATCTCGGTGTTCAAAAGACGCGACAAAAGCAGAATATGCATGAGAATCAGGAGAAATAAACCTGGAGCGAGTGACTCGCTCATTGAGATCCCCAATCATCTGCTCAGGCGGATGTCGTCGCTGGATGTGAAGAGGAGCTCCTGGTGCAGAAGTGGCCTCTACCTCATGGGCTGTGGAGGCAGGAGCAGAGCCACTCAGGTCGTCGGTGAAGATAGGAGGAGGCTGCTCAGCTGAAGCTGGAGTAGTGGAAGCAGACTCTCCAACCATCTCAGAAGGGACTTGAGGGTGGATTGGGTCCTCATCCTCAGAGTCATCGTCGACGAAGATGCTTTCTCGAATATCAGAAACCTGTGTACTTGTAGCATCGGGTCTAGTACCAGGACTAGCCTCATCAAAAGTGACTTCGCAAGTCTCAACAATTTTGTTAGTATCCAAATTAAATACACGATAGCCACGAGAATGAGCAGGATATCCAAGAAATATGCCATCAGAACATCTAGATTCAAATTTATCCAAATTGTCATGTTTAAGAATGAAGCACTTGCAACAAAAAATCTTTAAATGAGAGACTTTAGACCTATGACCAAATCTAAGCTCATAAGAAGTCTTGTCAATCACAGATCTCAAGAAAACCCTATTAGAGACATAACAAGCAGTAGAGATCGCCTCAGCCCAAGACCTCCTAGGTGTGGAATGCTCATCTAGCATGGTTCTAGCCATCTCTACAAGGGTTCTGTTCTTTCTCTCTACAACGCCATTCTGCTGAGGAACTCTAGGAGAAGAGAACTGATGCTCAATTCCTATCGGTCAGAAGTGGCAAAGAAGAGTTCTTGAATTCTGTCCCATTGTCACTCCTAATGACTTTCAAAGCTCCAGGAAGATCAACAGCTAGTCTAAGGACCAATTCTCTAAAAAAATCAAAAGCCTCGTCCTTAGAAACCAGAAAATAAACCCATGAATACCTGGAGAAATCATCCACAATCACAAGCACATACCATTTCCCACCTGCAGACTGAACTCTAGAAGGGCCAACAGTGTCTAAGTGTAAGAGTTGACCAGTCCATCACCATCACTAAAGTAAGAGGTGGATGAGAAGCGAAACCATCTTACCATGTCTCGGGAGCGCACACTAGGTCTCTAATGTACCTTGACCTAGGTAAACCTCTAATCAAATCCTTGCTGCTGACTCTAGTCAAGTGGTCAAAACCTAAGTGTCCAAGTCTACGATGCCATAAGACTAGATCAAGAGAACCAGAAGCTACAAGACATCTAGAATCGAAGCGTAAGAGACATCAAATCAAGACTAAAGTCCTCTCAAACCTAGTGATCCCAAAGACATGCTCACCTGAGGAGTCCAGAACTCTACACTCACCACTCTTAAACCTTACCTCCAGACCCTCATCAAGCAGCTAAGAAACAGATAGTAGATTATACCTCAGCTTACTTACCAAAGCGACGTCCTTAAGCATGAACTTGTTGTTGACGCGCACTGTGCCCTTGGCTGTCACGGTCCCGGAAGAAGCATCCCCAAATGTGATCAACTCATTGTCGGATGCACGTGTGAGGGAGGAGAACCATCTAGAATCTCCAGTCATGTGTCGAGAACATCCAGAGTCAACAAGCCATATGTCCTCCTTCCTCGCACGACGGACCTCATCGGGATCGTTGAAAAGGTCGTCGTCGTTGGAGGAGTCGACGTCGTGGTTGTCCCTAGCCATGAAGCACATGCCGGTGAAATCCTGGGTCTTCTTCTTGCCATGGGAGTCATCCTCGTCGTCCTCCGTCCCCGAGTCCACATCGCTCATATCAACACTCTCAAGAGCGGCAAGGACTCGGCTGACGAACTTGCGATAGTTGGGCTTCTTTGCTTTTGCATCCTTAGCTTGAGGACGCCTCCGAGAGTCCTTTTCCTCCTTGCCCTTCAGCTTGGGGCATCTGGACCGAATGTGATTTGGCTCACCACACTCAAAGCAGGTGACAGGGCCTCCTCTCCTCCTATTCCTCACTTTGTTATATGCTCTCGAGAATCTGGTGGATAGGAGGGCTAAATCATCCTCAGGTATCCTCTCAAGTTACTCATCGCTCATAGAGTGCCAAGCGGACAAAGAAAAGCCAGATGAGCTAGAGTCCAAAGAATCGAAAGAGCTTCCCTTGGATGGGTCAACCACTAAAGCCATCGACTCTGTCTTGCGGAGACGCGAGATAAAGTCAATCCCATGCGTCTTCAACCTCGAGTAGAGCTTATCCATGGTAAGCTCACTCATGACAGTGTTGTCATTGATGGAAGTGATCTTCATCCCCCAAACTCTCACATCAAGAGCACCCAAAAGCTGGCGTGCATTCTCAGACTCAGTGAAAATAAGATCCACAGCGCGAAGATCATGCAGAATCTTGGAGAACCTCCCCCACAGCTCATCTAAAGATTCACCAGGCCTTTGCTCGATCTTTGAGTATGCTTTCTTGAGTTGGTTCTGTCTCACTTCCTTAATCGCAGTAGAACCCTCATGATAATCACAGAGAGTCCTCCAGATCTCATGAGCAGACCTATAATGAGCAACACGCTCAAACTCAGATCGACTAAGCTCTTGAATCAGAAAATTTTGAGCCTTGCTATTAGCCTCAACATCTGGAGTGATGACATCGTCATCGGCTGGCACAACATATGGATTTTTGACTTTAAGCCAAATAGCGTGCCCTTGAGCCTCGATGTAAGTTTGCATACGAGCCTTCTAGTAAGCAAAATTAGATCCATCAAAGATATGAGATTTGATTGAATACTTATCAGTCTTCATGGCTCCAAAGACCGGTTAAGATCTATGAGAAGAGCTAACCGGGCTCTGATACCACTTGTAGGACCGAAAAGGCGACTAGAGGGGGGTGAATATGAGCTTAATCAATTTTTTTCGCTTTAAGATCGAATTCAACCATAATATTGACTCCAATAGCTATAGAAACTATGAAGATCAATATATATAAGCACAGTGGAAGTCTTGAACTGAAACCCCTTCAAACCCCCAAAAGAAACGATCAAAAACACAAAAATCAGTCTAATGAACAAGATCGGTGAGCGATGCAGGTCATACCGTGTGAAACGATGCGGTCATCGCGACTCGGTACAACGCGTGCACATGATGTCGGTCATACCGCGATGAACAGTAAAATCAGACGAATAAATAGTAAACAGCCTGGAAACGAAATGAAAAATCGACGTAACTTTTGATCTACACATCCAAACACCACCAAATTTGAAACATAACTTCCTAAGGATGTCAGGAACCTATTCCAACCGACGATCGAGAAGATCCACGTCAAAGTGTTGATCTTTTTCAGTTTTAACGAAGGAAGGTTCAAAACTGAGCAAAAACGAAAAATTTGATCCAACACTTGCTCGTGGGAGATGGATGATCTAGATGACCATAGATATATTCCCACACATCACAGCAAGGTAGAAGAGGGCAAGAGATCAATCAAAAACCAAAGGATCAAAGATTGACCCAAAATCATAGAACAAGAAGGAAGAACACAAAGAGACACATCTTTGGGAAATCATCCATGGATTGATTCGTGATTGTAGCTGGTTACAGCCACTCCAATAAGGAGGACACAACTCAATACATGAGCACACAATCAATCAATCTCTAGAATCCTAACCTCTCTTTCTTTCTCTCCTAAGCCCTAAACAACCTAGGGTTTTTCTCCATGAAGTGCTTGGGGCTGTTGTGGCAGCCCCCTCTCTATTTATACTAGAGGCTAGCATCTAGGAATATTCCACTTAGGGCACCCGTCAAACCCTAACACTCAACGGGTTAACATACAAACGCATTTTAAAGCGCCGTCTTCGTCTTCGATTGACCTAAACCTCTTCTCCAAGCACCGCGGTTTAGCCAACAAGTCACAAAGCTGGTATTTAGTAAATTACCAAAATACCCCTTCTCGATCCTTCTCCATGGACCGAGTCCAATCCTGTCGAAGCAATCGCCTGCTCCACCACGTGTAGGTTGATCAACGACTCTCATCATGTCGGCAAGTCTCTCCCGTCCGGATCCCACCGGAACCACCAAGGCACTTGCACCGACCCCCGCGCCGCTTGATCAACCCGTCGCACCGATTGGGAAGTGGCATCATGTATCAGTAACCAACCATTCCTCGATGTCAAGTCACTGTAGAACTTAGATCAATAAATGGTTGGTTACTGATACATGAAACCACTTCCCAGTCGGAGTACCTGCGCATCTACATCACTTTCTGAACATAGCGACGTCCAATTATCTATGAACGACATCCAGGTAATTGGATGTCCACACGCTCTCCTGGCCGCCATGCTTCTTGAATTTGCAAGGGCTCGATAAAGTTGCCTGTGGTTGCTGTCCAATCCTCTTCATGCTGCTTGGACGACTCATTTATCACTTTGCGTATACTCATATACTAATTATAAGACATTTCAATGTGAACTACACAAAAATTTGCAAGAGAGTCTATATTTTTTAGCATATTTTGTAAATACAGTCATATTCGCATATAAAAAGGAGTATGTCTAAAAAATTATACATACCACCTATAAAAAGATGTAAATACAACATAAGTGATCTTATATACTCGTATACTATACATACATACTTTCGGTTGCACAAGATACTCCATACGTTGTGAGATACAGAATAAGGAGTAACTACTCCCGGGAGTAGAAAAAAGGCTTTATATATATATATATATATATATATATATATATATATATAGCTAGTTTTAAAGGCACACGCAGCCGCTGTTTGGACACTTATAGAGAAAAGTCATCACAGACGGTTTCAGCTACAAACCATCTATGATCCATTATATATCACAGACGGTTTTAGCTACAAACCGTCTATGATACATAAGCTATCACAGAGGGTTTAAGCTACAAACCGTCTGTGATACATAAACTTTCACAGACGGTTTAATCTACAAACCATCACAGATGGTTCTGAGTTAATAACCGTCTGTGATGACCTCATGTTATTACTGACCCATAAACTCAGACGGCTCACGAAACCGTATGTGATGACATTTTTGAACCGTCTGTAAAGACCTTTTCTGTAGTAGTGAAAACGAGGGAGAGGGAAAGAGGGAGAAGAGAGTAGGGTGGGAGACGTGGCGGGATGGGAGCTTTTGCAAATAAAACGTGGTGGGAATGGAATGATTAGATTTGGACATCTGGTATACAATCCCACTTATATCAAAAATTTAAGAACTTCAAATTTTAGTGCATTTGTGGCTGATATGCTCACTTCTTAGGTAGCCAGGCATATCCATCCCATTAAACATAGCGCTACCTTATATTGTAATCACGTACTATTGACACAGGCCAGGGACAAAGCTGGTCACGGGAAGTCTCGAACCGGTCCAACTGCTTTTGGTTTAAATTTGTATTTTACTGTTTTTTCAATAATTTTTCATCATGAATCTCGAACCATTGTCTAAGAGACCGAAGGACTAAGGCTGAACTCGACCCCTGACATAGGCACGTGCCCTCTTCATTCAGTGAGAGACCGAAGGGCTAAGGCCGAACTCCACCCCGGCCGTAGGCACTGCATGTGCGGATGTGCCCTCTTCATTCAGTTTTAGCATAGGTAGAGATTCCCCGAGAAAGCCAGGCTATCGCCAGGAGCACAGTAATGTCTCCGGGTCGTCCTCGTCGTCACTCTAGGGATAATAGGGGATGGGACGGGGCGATCCCAGATTTGGACCTGTTTGGATTGGAGTCAGCAGGGACAGAATCTATCCTCTTTAGGGAATATCCCCCTAAATCGAGGATGCCCCCGTCCCTCAAAAACGAGGGGATAGGCTCGTCCCTCTTCCTCGCCTCTCAAAAACAAGAGGATGACAAAAGGGACCCACACGTCGGATGACTCATTCCATAGTTTGATGTCCTAGAACCAAATAAATAACGGAGACGGTCCTATCCCTTACAACCAAACAAAGAACGAGGACGGTCCCATCCTTAAAAACAGGGATAGAGCCATTCTATCCTACTGCCTCCAAACCAAACACACGCTTAGCCATACATAATAGGCCAAACATGGTAACAGAGGGGCCATTTCACCGCGCGTTACAGCTTACAAGAACGACTTCCGTAATTATCTACGTCCTGGTCCTGGATGAACCTGGACTCACAGGCCGTCCTGGTGAGGATTCGGTGGACCCCACACACCTCTCTCGATCTCTATCTGTTCCCTTCCTCCATACAGGTTCCTCTCGCAAGAATTCGTGTGGAATAGAGAGGAACAGCTACAACCACCACGTTTGGTCGTGAAAACACAGACTGATTTTGGCCGTGAAAAATAATACAGACTGATTTTATTTGTAGTGTCGTTGTGGCTCACGACCTTTTCTAAAGAACTACCATCACCGCCTTTTTTTTCTCAAAGTATTTCTTAGGAACAAGACACACACACATATATATATATATATATGAAGTATTTTTCCTACTCCAGAAGTGAAGCACTCATATTTCAGATCTCACATATCTCACAACGTAGGAGTATCTTCTGCACAACCGAGAGTATGTATGTGTAGTATACGAGTATATAAGACCACATAGGTGGTATTTACAGATTTTCAGGGGTGGTATGTACAATTTTTTAGACATACTCCTTTTATGTGTGGATATGAAGGTATTTATAAAATATGCTAAAAACTATAGACTCTTTTGCAATTTTTTTTGTGATTCACATTGGAGTATCTTATAATTAGTATATGAGTATACCCAAAGTGATAAAGGAGTATGTCAAGTTCTTTTAGGTGGTATATCAAAAGTGGGAGTAACTACACCTAAAGTAGAAAGTATTTTTCATATATATATATATATATATATATATATATATATATATATATATATATATATAATCTTTTTCTACTTCTAGAGTAGTTACTCTCTATTTCATATCTCACGACGTAGAAAGTATCTTGTACAACCGAGAGTATGTATGTGTAGTATACGAGTATATAAGATTATTTATGTTGTATTTATATCTTTTTAGAGGTGGTATGTATAATTTTTTAGACATACTCTTTTTTATATGCAAATATGATTGTATTTACAAAATATGCTAAAAAATAGACTTTTTTGCAAAATTTTGTGTAGTTCACATTGAAATGTCTTATAATTAGTATATAAGTATACGCAAAGTGATAAATGAGTGCGTCGGTGAAGAAGAAAAACCGTCTCTAATACGGTGGGTTTGAAATGAAAACGCGTAACAATTCAGAAGAAGTTCAGCAATGTGTTCTATATATACACGTCAGCCGGATTACTCAGAGTAGCTTGGTTAGCTTTGAATGAAAGAAGGGCTAGGTCTTGCTGCCAATGGACAGGTAGGCTCTCTGGGTCTCTGAAGAGATCAGGAACAGACAGAGACAAGACAAAAATGCTACTACTCCCTGCGTGAAGCACGCTGTCCAAGCTCGTTTTGTCCCCTTGATGGCTTGATTAATTTAATTATATTATTACTCCAGTTTTGCTGATTACACGGGCAATTTTTTTTATGCTGTGATACCCGAATATTACCGGCTATTAAGGGATGAGATCCTCTAGTCATCATCCGCTGTGGTAGTGATGCATGCAGCATGCGATTTACATGCACAAGTAGGCGATTTGATGAGACCTGTGATCCTATTAAGAGCTTGTTTGGATACATTTGGAATTTAAACTAAAATTACTTTTAAACTGAAAAAATTGATTCTAATCCTTTCTTATCAAACAAGCTCTAAAAGAGATATCAGCCATGCCCATGGCCATGTTGGTGCCGATCCAGATCCTCCTCTCTGTTGTACTTCAGACAATCATTGTTTGAACGGTGATTTAAGCCTCCATGAAAAGCGCTCAAAAGTGGTGTAGCATTCACTGCAGATTACTGCAGCGAAATCACTGTATAGAAGGATAGTAGAGAAAATATGGTAGCGAAATCATCCGTCCACGTTCGATCTAACGGCTGAGGGAATTAAGAGAGAGGATATTGCGCGCCGAGGATCTCAATCCGCTAGTTGCAATGCAGGCTGCAACAACGGCTGGACCCTTTGGCGAAGCAGGGATGAATGCATGCTGCTGGTTTGCTGCAACCATTCTTTGGCCATAAAAATTATAGGACTGTCTATTCATAAGTTACCTGAAATTTTCTTAAGTTTAAGTCACTTGTTGTGACCATTGAATCAATATTCAATCATATGATATTCATTGGATCAATATCCAATCATATGACACACCAATTTCTACACAAATTCAATAGTCACAACAAGTGACTTAAACTTAAGAAAATTTCAGACAACTTAAAACTAGCAAAACCGCAAAAATATCAATAAGCTAATCTGCAGTCCACCTGATCTAATTTGGTGTAGTAGCTAGCATCCATGACCATGGTAAATCAAAAGAAGAGGGAAGCTACAAATGATGTCATTTGGAATCTCTTTAGCAGCATTTTGCATAGGGAGGTGCGCGCTCGTGGTGGGATATAAATTATCTCCGTATATGGATGCAATTATACCTCTGACTTGCACCTGCCTACTGATCATTCAGCCTCTAGAGTTTTTCTAGAGAAAATATTTTTATATGAGACATTAGCGGTACTTTTTTTTTTTAACAAAATTGGCTATAAAACACCGCAAATACACCAACCTTACCGTATCGAATCGGAAAGCCGATAATTCGTTGATGGATAAATTCCCACCAACAAAATTATCGATTTTTCAATGTCCTTGAGCGAACCCCGTACTTTTGTGATGCCTAGAGCCAATTTACCCCTTTCCTCCAGCAGAAGAGGCCATAAAGGATTTGTGCCCTTGAAAAAAAAGGTCGCTCTTTTAATCCTGACCCCATTTGGAACATCGGGATTACCATGTAGGAATGAAATGTTTCCGTATTGCTTGACGGATTAGCTTCTCGTCGTACGCGCTTACAACACACGCGTCTTTGGCTGGAGGGGAGGCACTGTTCCCGCGGCGAAGCTGAAGGACTCTGATGCGCTCATCAACTCCGTCGTAATGCCATCGTGCGAAGTAATACCATACGTATAGCAGCGTTCATTGCTTGATTGCCGAGAGAGGGCATGCCTGCTTGCGAGTTTTAACTTTGAAGCACGATGGCTAGGGCAGGTGGTTAATAAGCCTGAATCTTCACATTTCTGGTGAGGTCTAATGAAAATTAAAGATCTTTTATTTCGTTTTGATTCATTCCAAGTTAAAAATGGGATGCAAACTAGGTTCTGGAAAGATACTTGGTTAGGAGACTCGCCGCTAAAAAGACAATATCCAATCCTCTATAATGTGGTGAGGAAAAAGGATGCTACAATAGCAAATATTTTGAGTTCGACTCCTCTAAATATTTCTTTTCGTAGACCTATTGTTGGACCTAAGTTACATGATTGGAATGAGTTACTGTTGAGAATTATTAATGTTCATTTAATTTCTCAAAATGATATTTTTCGATGGGCATTAAATAAGTCCGAGCTTTTTTCAGTTCAGAGTTTCTATGCAACACTTATTGAAAATTATTGTGTCCCCAATAAGCACTCTTTTTGGTTACTTAAAATTCCTTTAAAAGTAAAAATATTCCTTTGGTATCTCAAAAGAGGAGTAGTATTAACTAAAGATAATCTGCTCAAAAGAAATTGGAGGGGAAGCAAAAAAATGTTGTTTCTGTATTGTAGATAAAACAATCCAATATCTTTTTATTGACTGTCCTTTTGTACATCTTCTTTGGTGGACTGTTCAATGTGCATTTAATCTATCTCTTCCGGTGAATATAGCCAACTTGTTTGGGAATTGGTTAACTGGTATTCCAAATATGTTAAAAACACAACACCTTGTTGGAGCTAGTGCCTTATGTTGGTCTATTTGGCTATGTCGGAATGATGCAGCTTTTGATAAAAAGGCTATCAATAATCCCTTGCAGGTTATCTTATTGAGTGGGCACTGGATGAGGGTATGGACAAATCTGCAGAAACCAACTCAGAAGGAGTTGATGTTGAGCGGAAGTGCCAGGCTGGAATGTGTGGCGAAGCAAATCTTCAGCAATTATGGGTGACGGTATAGTCACAGAATTTGTAATGATTGAATTTAAAGTTCAGTCGTCTTTTGATTTGGTTGTGTTGTTTCATTTCAAGTCACTTTAATTTGTTGGATACTTTGGGTTTTGGTTATTTGTAATAAACTGGGCTGTGTGCATCCTTTGATGCAGAGGCCGAGAGAGGTTTTGCCTCTTCTATTATCTAAAAAAAGGTATCTCTGGGCACAGTTTTGGGAAATGAATTGCCTGCGTGCTATCTTTAGGGAAGCGAAATCAGCCGATCATCTGCATTAGCTAACGTAGAGGAGCACTGTGACATGTATTAGATCCTTCTTTTTACCGTTTGATCTAAAACGAACAGTCTAGATCAAGCGATATAGCACCCGAGAAAATAGTAAATTACTATAGTGTATTTCACACCTCAGATATTGCACCGCTTTCTCAGATTTCTGCTACAAGACCATCGTTGAGTACTGTTTATACATACTGTAATCGCTATTCAACAGTGATTCTCTGAGGTAGCAGCAAAGGAGCCTGATCCTATTTTTAGATGTCTGTCTTTGATGCCAAAATTGCTTACGTAATTCGCTACGATAAGAAGGCTCATTTTCCACCTATTTCCTGCTCCACCAACTACAAGTGAAGTGGTGAAAAAGGGCAGAAATAATTCCTCCAGAATTCGCAACCAGGCACCATCCATAGACATCCATAAACACTTTCTATTTCTTTCGAGACGAAATATCTCATCTTGTAGTTGGTGAGGTCGAGAATCTAAAAACCGAAAAAAAAAAGGAAAGCAAATGAGAAAGAAAGGAGAGGGAAGGGGGAGACGTTCGGTGAAGTGGGCCCCACAGCTTGGGGTTGGTGAGGAGCATGGGGCTTTCTCTCTCGGCGAGTCAGCGACCGAGCACTGGCTGTGCGGCCCTCACGTGTCCTCCCGCAAAATACTTTTCGCACGTACGAGGGCTACACCCGCACCCCGCGGGCCCACTGTCCCCGATCCGCACCCGAGCGCTCGCGCGGCCCCCGCTGCTATAAATAGCCGGGCTCGGCCCCATTCCTGAGACCCGTGCCAAACCTCTTTGCTTTCCTCTCCTCTTCTTCCTCCCGAATAAAAGCAAGCAGGAGCAGCAGCGCAAGGTGAGAGCTCTCTCCGGGGCAATGGTGATTCCTCTCGTTTCGTGTAGATCTGGTAGCCGCGGGTGGATCTGGTTTCGAGGCTTGGTGGGTGGTGCCTCTTTTTAGATCTGGAGGTCTGGGGGTTTCTCGTCTCCGGGGTGTTCCGTCTGTTTGTTTCTTAGATTATTACATGAATGGAGAAGTTGAGTAGTTAAGATTTTGATCTCTGAAATCTACGGTCGTCAAGTGGTTTGCCCTGTCGATAGTGGTGAAAATTTTGATCTTTTCACGGCGGTTTTGTGTATGGATCTAGTCGCCTGTCGGTCAGATGCGGCCTTTTTAATTTATAAATTGGTTGTCAGTCGCGCGACAGGTTCTTAGATCTGAAGGCCACAGATCTCTGTTGTGTGATTTTCTTTTGTCATTTACTTCGTTCTTCATGTAGACCAATTGAAATCTTCCGGATAAATTTCTTTGAGATTTAATTTAATTTAATCCAGCAGGCTTCAATTTAAAGATTTACCAATCGTCTTGCTGTAAGGAACAAAACTTTTCGTTTTAGATCTACCAATTCGTCGGCGTAGTTAGCCAAAAACATAGTTGCTCTTCTCCAACTATTTTGTTTGCTCCAAGTATCGTTTGCTCTCTAATTGGTCACGTTTTTATCATACGTATGCCGTTTAATTACTAGCTTATTAATTTCACATTTTGGGAAGCCATGGTGGATTTTGATTCTAATTCTTGGTCTGTTGTTTGCATCCACAGAGGTAGATAAGAGTATTACCACCAAGAAGAAATGGCGGCCGAGTCGTTCCTCTTCACCTCCGAGTCCGTGAACGAGGGCCACCCCGACAAGCTCTGCGACCAGGTCTCCGACGCCGTGCTCGACGCTTGCCTGGCGCAGGACCCCGACAGCAAGGTCGCCTGCGAGACCTGCACCAAGACCAACATGGTCATGGTCTTCGGCGAGATCACCACCAAGGCCACCGTCGACTACGAGAAGATCGTGCGCGACACCTGCCGCAATATCGGCTTCACCTCCGACGACGTCGGCCTTGACGCCGACCGCTGCAAGGTGCTCGTCAACATCGAGCAGCAGTCCCCCGACATCGCCCAGGGCGTGCACGGCCACTTCACCAAGCGCCCCGAGGAGATCGGCGCCGGCGACCAGGGACACATGTTCGGCTACGCCACCGACGAGACCCCCGAGCTCATGCCCCTCAGCCACGTCCTCGCCACCAAGCTCGGCGCGCGCCTCACTGAGGTCCGCAAGAACGGCACCTGCCCTGGCTCAGGCCCGACGGCAAGACCCAGGTCACCGTCGAGTACCTCGACGAGGGCGGCGCCATGGTCCCCGTCCGTGTGCACACCGTCCTCATCTCCACCCAGCACGACGAGACCGTCACCAACGACGAGATCGCCGCTGACCTCAAGAAGCACGTCATCAAGCCGGTAATCCCCGAGAAGTACCTCGATGAGAAGACCATCTTCCACCTGAACCCCTCTGGTCGCTTCGTCATTGGTGGCCCTCACGGTGACGCCGGTCTCACCGGCCGCAAGATCATCATTGACACCTACGGTGGCTGGGAGCCCACGGTGGCGGTGCCTTCTCCGGCAAGGACCCAACCAAGGTCGACCGCAGTGGCGCCTACATTGTCAGGCAGGCTGCCAAGAGCATCGTCGCCAGTGGCCTTGCACGCCGCTCCCTCGTGCAGGTGTCCTACGCCATCGGTGTGCCTGAGCCCCTGTCCGTCTTCGTCAACTCCTACGGCACGGGCAAGATCCCCGACAAGGAGATCCTCAAGATTGTGAAGGAGAACTTCGACTTCAGGCCCGGGATGATCTCCATCAACCTCGACTTGAAGAAAGGCGGCAACAGGTTCATCAAGACCGCCGCCTACGGCCACTTTGGCCGCGAAGACGCCGACTTCACCTGGGAGGTGGTGAAGCCCCTCAAGTTCGACAAGGCATCCGCTTAAGAAGAGGACATGAGGAGCCTCTCGCCATCTACCTCTTGCTGCTGATACCTGCATTTGCTGCTGCTGCTCCTGCTCCTGAATGTGTCTTGATCAGTGACTGGTTGCTCGTTAGAAGGAAGAAGGATTCAACAATCGCCGCGACACGCTACGCCGGCGCCTAGTGATTGGTATCTTGGTGTGGAAGCCAGAATTATGTGCTGAGTTTTTTTCTGGTCGGGTCGTTCTATACCTTTGGGTTTTCCCCCTCCTTATCGAGTCTGCTGAAACTGCAAGAGATTTGCGGTTTGCTCTATCGGTCGTTCTGTTATTCTTTAGGTTTTGTGTACCGCGTTCGTAATACTGTTTCTTTGAATATCAAAGAACCATATGTGATACTGGTACTCTGTTCTTCCCAATTCCCATTCCTTTAAGCAGTTCAACTGGCATTTCGTTTCTGCGATTGGTAGCTGTCTAAGTGCTGAGACGACAACCTGTTCGACCAATCGGAACATTTGGGACTGATTTGGGCGTTTACCCAAAATTTTCATTCACTATGAATCCTCACCTACGAAATCCTCACCTACGAAATCTGCCGGTGACTGCGTCAAGGTGTTTATTTTGATACTTGATTAGACACTGATGCTTAAGAGGTGCTTATATATATGACTATATATAATTAATAGATAATATAATCGTTTAAGCATCTACAAAACAGATGTTTGTATTGTAGGAAGCGACTTTTACATAGGTACTTGATGACGTGGTTATATTTTTTTTATTTAAGCACTCATATATAAGCATCCCGTATTGTACATGCCCTCATCCGCAACTGGCAAATGTCCATGTCCATATGTCTGTTAACACTTGTTTTAAAGAAGATAACACAAAGAATACAGAGATAAAATAGACAAACAATTTAAACATAATCACAAACACTTAAAACTAGAACTACACAACCACTTAAAACTGGAATATCGAGATGAGATTAAATCAGGTAGGTTGTTTGATCTTTCTCGGCGGAACAACAGTAAAAGTCCAGTAACACTTCTACGTGTAGTAACACGATATCTTTCATACAGTAACATGATTTTCGTAGAGTGGTAACGAGCTTGATAGCGTGGTTGAACTGCACCATGGTTTTCAAACATGATCTACTTGTCAGTCCCCATTGGTGTGTAATCTCCCCCGTACTCGCGCCTGTTTGCCCATTAGGCAGACTATTTTCACCATAAACATACCAACGGGCCCTCAGACAAAAACATATACGTCTCTATTAGAGTTTTTACCACTGATTCATGAATAAGATTGTCATGCCTAGTCTGTCTCAATCATGAACGTTAGTCATGTTAGGTAAGGAATCTAGCCTATCCGTGAACAGACAGGCTTCTATGCAAAGTTGAAATGTCTCAATTTCTCTGCTTCCTTAAAAACGCTTCTGATGGAAGTTGGGGGGGTGTCCCTATTTCTTGGCAACATTTTAATGCTCTAGCCGTCTCCATTTTGAGTATTGTCAGAGTACAAGATGAAGATACAATCTCAATTTCTAGATCGTGGCTATTGTTTGGAGTGTGGAAACTGTGGCCGCCCACGATGATGGCCGTTGCCTATGCGAAGCGACAGGTTATGTGTGCCTGCCTGCGAATCTGAAGGAGAGCAAACACGCCATGTGAAGACAGTGTCAGGTGAACAACCGGGCATTGTGTGCGCATCAGTCCAGCATGTCAAGCGCATCGTTCGCGAGCGACGGTACAATCCTTCTGATCTTGTCGGTGATCCGACAACGGAGTGCTGCTGGAATTGGATGCATCTCCTGTTTACAAATCCGTGTGTATCTACCCAGCTCCCTCCGTTCTCAAATACATGTCAGTCTAGCTTTTAAATTTTGTTCCTAAATACTTTTCATTATACGATTTTGATATAACTTTCAACCATCTTTTCCTTGTATACCTCTCCCCTTTAGCTATTTTCAAGGTCATTTACTATCATGGATTAGAGTAACACATCAACCAAAAAGCAATAAGTGATCTAAAGGAGGGTAATACAGCCCTTTGTAGTCATGCCTCGATGGATATGCAAGAGCCTAGAATGACATCTATTCAGGAAGGAGTATCAAATATCCAAGGTAATACTAACATTATTGAAAACCCCACCGCCGTACCAAACGGAGCCCAAAGCGGAGTTGTGTGCTAGTCGGTCTTTGAATGGTCGGTTGCCTGTATGATCATACACTGAACGTACAGCCGCAGCCTAACTTAAATCGTTTACTAAACGTGGAATTAGAACATCGGGTAATTAGTGTATGGTCAAGACAGTCAGAGCAGCCAACAAAGGCACGGGACATGCTGGGATTTGAGTGCCGGCGACGCGTCTGGCCCTGATGCCGGCTTCGCGGGAGTGGACTGGTGGTGGCGTGTTGATTCCACTGAGCTGTGGCCCGTACCGGCCATCACCAACCCCACAATCACTCCATCACTTGCAGTTGCAGGTCCATGTCCAACAACCTCAAGCTCATAATTGCCATCCTTGGATATATTTTTTTATTGTCAATTTGCAACCACAATTTTCATGCCTGATAGACCAAGGATGGTCTACCTTGGGAAATATCTGGCCTGATCCTTAAATCCTCAATCACATGATTTTCAGTAATGTGGGCGAGGTCGGGGTAGGATGGTTCCCAGCAATCCTGATGAGGGCCGGGTGTTACACTGTTACTGTACCACCCAGGTTTTTGTATTTCATGTCTATCTCAACGTGAATTCATCGAAAAGTAGTATTTAGGAAGATTGAATATACACAGAAATTGAGGGAATTATGGAGAAGAAAATAGATTTTCAGGCAGAAAACAAATAAAAATTTCCGGCCATGAATAGTTTTGTATCCCTGGGTGAGATCACTCCAATTGAAGTATATCATTTTCCTTTAAGAAAACACTTTGTAAGAATGTCCAAATTAAATCTTTATAGGAAAACTTTAGAAAAAAATACAAAAACAACTCTCTTTTCCTTTCTGGTGGAACTAAACTACAATTGAAAGTTCAGGTGTGTCAAAAGAAAAGCTGAAATTTCACAGGATGATGCGCTGCCTATTCTTCCCGGAGAATCATCTTTCTCCCCAAAATCATGTGCTACTTTCAGAACCAGCGACCTTAAACATGTCCTCCTCTGGAAATATTTCTTTAGTGATGTCGGTGTTAGAGTATATTGGTATATCTCTATATTTGGTAGTTTAGAATTTATAATCCGTGATATACTGCTTATCTCTAGGAGAGACTTCTTGCCTCCAAACCTTGTACTCTATATAAACCACCCCGAGTCTCAATACAATCATTCATTGCGGCGTATTCACGACCTCCTACATGGTATCGAGTTGTGCCGCTCCCGAGCCGCCGCCTCCATCTTCGCGCGCCTCGGGAGTTGATGTCGTCTCCATGATCTCTCCCGGGGCCGCGCAACCCGTAGTTTAATCGCGCCGATCATCCGATCGGTTATCAATTAGAGTTTTTCCAGTCATCTTGGATCGGGTTTTTCTATTTTTCCGATCATAGATCGGTTTACGCCGCCCTACCGACTCGCCGACGCCCACGACTCCGCACTTCACCGCCTCAACTCGACTTCTCCGGCGCTCTCTCCTTTGATGACGCCGTGGCGTGACACGGCGCACTCGCCGACACGATCCTCCTCCACGGCCTTCCGAGCACCCCGTCTATCGTCATCATCACGCCGGATCATCATCGCCGGCCTGTCATCCGTGAGTACGAGCTATCGCACCACCGGGAGCCCGCACTTATGGTCATGCCATCGACATGCACGGATTCCACGCATCGCTTCTTCGCCGCGCGTCGTCGTTGCCCCGTGGTCACCAATGCCATCGTCGACACCACTGTCTTCGTCAACGCTGATCAGGTCCTTCTCCGGTGTCGCCGCTCCCAGATCTGGCCTCCTCCACGCCGGATCCGGCGGTGCCTACCCGGATCCAGCCTCCTCCGCGCGCGGATTTGGCGGTGCCTCGCCCGGATTCGGCTCCTTCACGTCGGATGCGCTGATAGGCTTCTCTCCGCTCGGATCTAGAGCCGACTCTCTCCGCCGCTCGTCTCCACGGCCCTAGATCCGGGCTCCCTGACTGATGGTGCCGCTGCCTCCAGCTTGCCCTGGCCTTCTCCGGTGTTGCTGCTCTCGGATCCGGCCTCCTCCGCACCGGATCCGACGGTGCCTCGCCCAGATCCGGCCTCCTCCTCGCCGGATCCGGCTGCCCCCACCTCTGCTTCATCTTCGTCCACGACCTCTTCACCAATCTCGGCAACGACCTCCTCTGCATCAACTCTATTACCCCGACCACAGCGATGACCTCGACACCAGCTACCTTGACATAGACCTGTTCAATTGCCGGGCCGGGCTGGGCTTGAAAAGCCCGGTCTAAAATCGACAGGCCCGAGCCCGACCCAGCCCGGCTCGAAAAAGGGAATTTCCTATTAAAATGCATTATTTTAATCTTTTTTGGAATAAAAATATATTATTTAATCCATTTTCAGGATTAAAAATAATATATTTCTATTTTTTAAAATTGTTTTTTTTTGGATTTTGGGCCGAGCCGAGCTTCTTTCGGGCCGAACTTCCAGTCCCACGCCCGGCCTGGACATAGTCGGGCTCGGGCTGGGCCACCCATGAACAGGTCTATCTTGACATGGCTCCCTGCTCCACGGCTACGACCATGGTCACTTCGCTCTCGGCTACTTCGGCAACAAAGAGCTATTATTATCTTGAGCAAACTCGTCGGTTCCCTCTACAGTCACCGTGTTCGTGACACCACAGCAGTCCCCGACGCTCCCGTTGCGATTGCGGGGGATGTTAGTCCGATGGTTCCCCACCTTCGGCTTCCTCCGCCTAACTATCCGCGACGCTACTGGTACGACTGTGAAGGGATGTTAGAGTATATTAGCATATCTCTATATTTGGTAGTTTAGGATTTATAATCCTGTGATATAGCTGCCTTATCTCTAGGAGAGGCTTCTTGCCCTCCAAACCTTGTACTCTATATAAACCGTTCTCGAGTCTCAATACAATCATCCATTGCAGCGTATTCACATCCTCCTGCAGTAGACTGTAGAGGATACCATTGCCAACCACCGGTAGACACCAACTAAACTAAACATTTGACTAGAACTTGTCCTCCCTAGCAGGAAGATGCTTACACGCCGGACATTTGACTAGAACGTATTAATGTGGCATTTCTGAACACGTCGGGCATTGACGTGTGAAGCACAAGCGAAGTGATGGTTGCCACGAAGAAGAAAGGAGGAAGCTGAAAAAAGGACGGACGAAAGGCAGAGGCCTGAACTGAACGAATTCTTTCTGCATGCGCTGCTGCTGGGAAGGTTGGTTTGGTGGCACTCCAACTTTGGTCTCGGGTTGAATTGAACCCACCCGGAAACGTGGCCACATACAGAAGGGTAACACACGAGGCAGCAAGTGCAACGGATGGCTAGATGGTTCCTCTTGCGTTTTGTTCTGGTCTGGAAAACTAGTAACACGTGGCAGGGAAAGCGGGGGAAGGCTATACAAGGGTCTACCCTTTACTGTGACGTATCTGCAGCCAGTGGTGGATCCAGAACTTTGTACTGCCTGCTGTATTGGACCGACGAGTTGTACATATTAATTGAGGAATTGGTATGTATAGAATCTCGATAGCGATGCAAGTTTTGCCAGAAATTCTTCGTGTGAAATCCGAGTCGCGTTGTTTCCATTGAAACTCTGCGTGAAATCCGTGCGTTACAATTACAAACATGACCCGGGTGTGTAACTGCACGCCCATGCAAGATGTTAGGTAAATTAATGCTGGATCAAAGAGCATGTTCTAGATCGACCATGGTAGTTTTGTTAAATTACTTTTGTTTATGTAAGATTTATTATACGAGGCCTCCGTTCCTTCTTACTCAATCCAGAACGTGTATACAGTTGCAACAACACACCTCCATCTGTTGGTAATGGATCAGTTTTCTTTACAAAACGGTGCATTTGCAGATTACAATCAGTCCCTTTACATGATGTTGGGTGGCAAACTGCTGTCAAACCACAGGTATTCTGATCATCAGGAAAACAATTGCAGGAAGGCAGAAAATGGATATACATATCGAGCATACGATCCAGGATTCATTCTGATCAGACATTGCCACATTGGCCTAAATTCCTGAATATATGTTCACTCACTGTTCAATTGCTCTACTATGCTGTCTATCGGTAGTGATCCCAAAGGCACCGATGACTCCAAACGCTCAAACATGTCGTATTCGAAATGATCATCCTCGCTGGTATCAGGTGATTGCTCAATCTCTTGGGGTCCAACTGTGCCTGTTTCAGACTCATCTTCCATGTGTGCAGCATTTAGCACATCAGGATTCCCCTCACCACTGGTCACAAGCAAAGCCGGAAATGAATGCTCAACAGCCTGAGATGTAACACTGAACTCCTCAACCCTCGTAAGAAGGGAATCAGGTGTAAGTGCATTGATTTCATCATCATCCAGCAGCAACGCTAGAGATGACTCGATAGCACACTTCCATAGTTTAAACATTCTAGGTCTCAGTACTTCTCTTATTGGCACATTATCGCTGGCATCAGTGCCTTCATCTGCATAAACAACAGCTTGTCTAGTAATGTTCAGCCAGAGAGTACGAAGTTCTTGACAAAAATATCAAAAGCTGTAGAAAGCGATCTTATTCAAGTGCAGAACAAAAAGGTGTGGTGTTTTTCAGGTAACACATGGACACCTGAGAGTGTAAAGTTGAATAAACTGCAAAATGTACGAAATATAAGCATCCGATAAATCATTTGCAGAAAGGGATGCAAACTGCAAACAGGAAATAACAATTGATGTGCAACATTTTATTAAAAATGAGCATGGATTTTAAAGCAACAAGAACAAGATTACACTGTATCCGGTTGACCTTGTATTAATGTAATTATAACTGCATCAAAATTTACTCCTGAATTATTAGTTATTTGTGATAATCACTGAAAGTTACAGATACACACCTGAACTACTCACATCCGATGACACTGCCAGATTATTCTTTTGAACTTTTGGAATGAGAGTCAGAGGCTTCGAATATCTGGACTTCCATTCTTTGCCTCTGTAAACTAATAAATGCTCATTGTCAAATGACAAAAGAACACAACGAACAAGATCCTGCATATATAAAAGCACAGAATTTTAGCTGACGGGATAAAAATTATATACAGGATTCACTTCCATTAGCCGTAATGACATGAAAACAGAACAAATGGTGGGGATGAATACCCTTAGTTTTGCTCCTATCTTTTTGTAGTCACTTGGATTCAACCCCTCGCAGTCAATCTTCAACAGGTCATTTCCCTCGAAAGCATCCTGAACATCCTTTACTAGATTGATATATATTCCATTCTTTGCTGCAAGATGAAGTAATAAAAAATGAGATGCATCAACAGTACCATGTGTTTATTTCCATGTTCCCTTCAATATGGAGTAAGAAGCACATAACATCTACAGTCTAATTTACATGCCAGTAACTTCTGTAGATCTAGAACATG
Organism: Ampelocalamus luodianensis; assembly: GCA_036346255.1. Classification (NCBI taxonomy): domain Eukaryota; kingdom Viridiplantae; phylum Streptophyta; class Magnoliopsida; order Poales; family Poaceae; genus Ampelocalamus; species Ampelocalamus luodianensis. The sequence continues at coordinate 15,448 of JAYEVH010000068.1, read as the reverse complement.
TTCCCTTGAACGCACAGCGGACTGGTAGAACACAAAACATAGCATTAGCCGCATGTCTATTATCTGATGTGCTTGGCGTAAATTCTTGGGAACAAATACAAAGTGAAGCCAAATGAGGAACCATGGGCTAAGGCACTTCCTTGTCAAATAGCTCTAGACTCATGGCATTTAGTTAGGCTTAAAAGATAATGTATTAAATGGTATAGAACAGGTTTCAGGTTCCAGCCGGAAACTGGCCAGTTTCCCACAACTGGTCATGTACCACTTTGTGTGTAGATGACCGGAATTAATGCCTATTTTGAACTGTTTCCAACGAAATATGTCCATCAGTGTTTAATAAATATGTTGGAAACATGTAAACTTGAAAACCACATAGAAAGAAGCAAAACAAAAAAGGGCCGGTCGGGAAAAAAAGTGGAAATCTGTTGGTATTGGAACCAGCCAGGTTCCAGGATTGACATCAGTTCCAGGAACCTGAACATTGGTGTAGAATATAAATCTTCAGCCTAATCCATAAATCATACCTAATTTGCAAATTGGCGGCAGATTCTGCCCTCTCCTTCTCATTTCATCTGCCTCTTCTTTCGTAAGCCCTTCTGGAGCTTGCTGGATGAGTTTTGGATAGACAGGAGTGGCTGGCTTCCAAAGCATTAGTGGATAACGAGGACGGGTGCGTGGATCGTAATTTCTTCCACGATATAAAAAAACAACACCACCGACTCGGTGAATGACCTTTCCACCTGATTTTTCCTGGAATGGCAGGTGTTATATGTCTGAGAGTGCAGCATAATAAAGCCCAGATAATTGTGTTAGAAAATGTGCAAGCATGACAATGGAGGTCTTATTCCACGAGCTGCTAACAAACACAGAGGCCTAAACAACAAACAAATAGACAAGTTCTCCTGAGTCATGAACTCATAACTAGTGTGAAGAAAATATGCAATTCTATTTCATGAAGATTCACAGAGTGGCATGAACGCATGCACATGAACACAACTGCATACTTATATGAGGTAAAGATAGATACCTCAAGGTGATAACAAAGATTGTTCATATCAACAGTAGGTACTCCTCGGCATCTTACTTTGCAGATTTCCTGGCGCTCCAGTGACAATGTATCATTTCCAACATGTTGTGGGTCAATCCATCCCTTCCTACAGGAAATTAATCAGCCAATGCATACTTAGCTCTACACTCCAACAACAAAGTTTAGCTCTGCATAAGCTTATGAAGGAAAACATCGAGTTGTACTATGCAGGAAGTGTCATAATGTTGTCTCAATACCTCAATTGAAATGACACTTATCAGTGGTTGCCAAAGCAAGTTCTAACTATGGCAAATTCCACCTCAAGGTCTGCCTTCCATCTGGATTCTGGAGTATTCCTAGGCAGCTTTCTTATCCAATTTGTTACCCAGATTCCTATCTGAATGACAATCTTGATTCTTAATGCAAGCAACAATAACACACTACAAGTTTTAAGCAATTCAAATAATAGTTGGACCTGATTAGAATGTTATATTTTACTGATAGCTTTTCTCAAGTAAGATAGCTGTTGCATAAAAGCCAAGTTGGCAGCAGATGAAGAAGTCATTTATTCATGGATTACTTGGCTCAGTTCTTCAAAAAAATAATAACACATTAACACGCACACAAACACAGTGTTTAAGAAGTCAAGTAGGGTAATAGGGCGGACTTCGCATTCTAGGTCTGGTCGAGCTGACATGCCAGGTTTGCTGCTGCAAGAAGAGTTCAGGAACAATGCCTAAGAGTAGGACGAAGTTCTTTCGAATTGAAGAGCTAGGACGTAAGATAACACTTAACTTGATCAAAGAGTGCTGATTTTAACAGAGTGCTTTAGGAAAGTTACTATTACTAAATAGGAGGTCCTACTGAAGTGAGAGATGTGGAGTCCGGTGTTATGTGGAAAGAGGCACCAGAATCTAGAACCCAAGAAGTGCCTAGAGGAGATGTCTGAGCTAGACTGGCATAACTTGCTGAGCTGTGAGAGGGCTGCGTAGTAGAGCTGGCATGTAATCGCTGAACAGCAGTCACCGCCGAGAAGGTCCGGACGTGCTGATCTGTCCTCCCATCGAGGAGTTAGGGCCTCCCTGCCCCCCCTTGGATCGTCCACGTACCTTGTTCTGCTTTTTTTACACCGCACAACGCTGGTAGTTGTACCCGAAGTTCTTGCAATAATTGCACCGAAACCCAGTTGGTGCAAAAATAGGAGCGAAATGACACGAGGAGGGCGTAGTCGTCGGGCGCAAACCGCTTGTAGTCGAAGAAGGGATAGCAAGCACAATGAACAAATCAGTCTTTGCTAACTCGGCGCGGCTCTTGAAAGACGGCATCGAAAGAGCCTCAATGACGCCTTGCCGTGGTGAGCGGCTCAGCAGTTGAACCCTGATAGGCTCAAAACTCTAGGCAAAGACGGCAGACGAAGTCATAAAGGCGAAGGCGATCACGATCCGCTTTCTGCACTTTATGACACTCCTGGCAGAGCGGAGAAGGTGAAGGCGATCACGATCCACCTTTTGCACTTTATGACACTCCTGGTAGAGTGGAGAAGCCAACTTGTCCAGCTGGTACCAGAGGCTAGCCAGGGCTCGGAAAAAGTCGCCGACGGAGGAGTCCTCCTAGCGGCCGCTCTCAACTCACTTGAGCGAAAAGAATCGAGCATCGCCGCTCACCGGTATCGCTCGCGCAAGTACTCCCAGATCTGACGAGTGGCACGCAGACCAACAATCTCTAGCAGGATAGAGTCGTCGACGCTGACCACCAGGATGGCTTGAACACGGGCCTCATCAACACACCAGCGCTCAAAAGCGTCTATGGCATACTGAAAGGCCTCATCAGAAGCAATAGCGGCATCCGCCTCCTTCTTGGCGGCCTTATTTTCCGCAGAGGTGTAGAAGTAGGTCAGTCCCAGAGAAGGTCGAACCGACGACGACGGACAAGGTCGCACCGAATATGTCCCAGAGGTGAAGACCATCGAGCGTGATCTCCATGAGTGAAGACCACAACCTGTAATTCATCCCATTAAGCTTTATTCCCAAGAATGGGATTGCAGCTGATGGAACGAAAGCCATCGGTAGGCAGCGCTGGACGGCACGGCGACCAAGATAACGAAGTCTAACAGGTGGTGCTAGACGGCGCAACGGTTAGATCGACGTGCGTTTTTATTTTTATTTTTTTCTTTCTTTTTGGGCCAGGCTAAAACAACCTGCAACTAAAAGGAGATGGGCTCGCCACGGCGGGCACACGCGCGGGAACTAGGGTTCCCGAGTCCTCCCGGCGGCGCGACGATCGCAGATGACACTCGGTGATGGCAGAGGGCGGCGCTTAAGCACACGACGACGGTGCAACACACGCGCAACGCAGCCTCGTCGGCGCGCGGCGATCCTCTACGACGACGACTACTGGCCGCGCCCGGCGGGCGTCCTCGGCAAAGAATCGCATCGATGGGTGACAGCTGCGCGCCTTAGGTCAACGTTGTTTCGAGCGACAACAACGGCCGGGCGACGATGGCGGTGCGGCCTCGGTCGACGCGGCCGGGCGCGGCAACGGCTTTGGCGGAAGCGGCGACGGCCGGGAGCGCCGCATTCGGCCGAACGGCGATCGAGCGGGCGACGACGCGCGGCGCGGCCGTTGGACGATGGGGAGGAGGATGGCGGCGAAAGAGCTAGGTTAGTGCCCTAGCTCGATACCATGTTATGAATATTGTGTGTATATTCATGAGGCCCAAAAGACAATATATATAAGGAGTACAAGGGGTATACAAATAAGGAAATACAAAAAAAGAGTCCTATTCTAACAGTTTCAACGTTTTGTCGTTACCTTTTACAGCTGCTGTAATTTAGTTCTAGAATACATACCAAGCTAGAACTAGGTAAAATCTATGGTGCAGTAATGTGATACTCCTTTTCGAAGCATTTGAGAAAATGGAAAATATTCATAGCCATCTTTTTGTTATGAATAGCGCTTGTATTCATCATGAGGCCAATAGGCCAATATATATACAAGTACAGGTATGGTATATATGCAGGTAATCCCTTATACAACAGGGAAAATACACAGGCAATAATATACATCTAACACCCCCCTTCAAACTTATGGTGGATCAACAATATGAAGTTAGGAGAGATAGAAGCTGTGCTGAGCTCTGGTCTGTGCCTTTGTGAAGAAGTCTGCCAACTGAAGTTCTAAAGGCACATACTGAAGAGCAACAACTTGGTCCTGCACCTGTGTCCGCATGTAGGAAGCATCAACACCAATATGTTTTGTAAGCTCATGCTTCACCAGATTTGTAGCAATGCTAATAGCCCATGTACCAAACAAAAGAGGAGTGTGTGTTGAAACAGAATACCAAAATCCTCAAGTAACCATCGTAGCCAAGTAACCTCCGCAGTCAACAAAGCCATAACTCGCAACTCAGCCTTAGCACTCGAACGAGAAACCGCTGTCTGCTTCTTAGTCTTCCAAGAAATGAGAAAACCACCAAGAAAAACACAATAGGTAGAGAGAGACTGGCGATCAGAGTGATCACTAGCCCAAGTGGTATCAGAATATGCCTGGAGCTGTAAAGAGCTGGAGCGAGGGAAAAATAGACGGCGAGTGATGGTTCCACGAAGATATCGTAGAACACGAAGATGACTATAGTGGAGTTGAGTGGGAGCAAAAATAAACTGACTCAAGATATGCACAGGGTATGAAATGCCAGGACGAGTGACACCCAGATAAACAAGACTCCCAACAAAGTGACGATAGCGAGTAGGATCAGTAAGAGGCTCACCATCAGTGGGCCGAAGATGAACATTAAGCTCCATGGGAGTCTCAGTGGTGTGCTGATCAGTAAGAGAAGCACGATTAAGAAGGTCCTGAATATACTTTTCTTGGGACAGATAGAAACCCTCAGGTGTCGAAATAACCTTAACACCAAAAAATTAGCGAAGAGGACCCAGATCAGACATGAGAAACTGCTCATTAAAACGCTCCTTAACAAAAGTGATGTACTGCGAATCATCTCCAGTAATGATCATATCACGAACATATAAAAGGAGAAGCGTCTGACCACGAGGCGAAGAGTGAATAAAAAGAACAGGATCATGAGCACTGACAGAGAAACCAGCTGCAGTGACAACAGAAGAAAAACGATCAAACCAGGCTCGAGGAGCTTGCTTGAGGCCGTAAAGAGATCGGCGAAGGCGACAAACCATATCCTCAGAACAGAGTACCCCAGTGGTGGCTGCATATAAACCTCCTCACCAAGGTTATTAAGTCGGCAAGTCGACACTACTCTCCTAGTGACCGACTTGCCGACTAGTCGACTAGTCGGCCGACTAGTTGCCGACTAGTCGACAGGTACTGTTTATATGACTGCATAGTGCATATCGCCTCCCTTCCCTTCTGTGCAATCCCAATTCCCATTATCCCCTCCCCTCCCTTCGTCGAACCTCCAGAGTCCAGACTCCAAAACCTCCACTCCTCCACGAGCAAGGAGTCCAAACTCCAAAACCTCCAGTCCTCCATATCCCTCCTCCCCTCCCTTAGCCCTCACCCTCAGCTCCACGGAACAGAGAAGAAATCAAGAGAAACAAAGAGGAAGAGGAACAGAGGAGAGGAGCATACATGAGCGACGGGAGCGGTGGCCGAGGGCGGCAGGCCGATGCTTCGAGGGGCGAAGATGAAGGGCGACAAATCTGGTAGTCTGCGACGTCATGGTCTGCCTCCGAGGGGCAACGAGGAAGGGCAAGCTGCGACTGCGACGACTTGGTCTGCCTCCGAGGGGCGACGACTGGATTTGCCTCCGAGGGGCGAGGACGAAGGCCGACGGCGCCGTGAGAGCTGCCTCCGAGGCCGACGGCCACTAGATCTGGAGCTCTAGACTGGAGTCACGTGTGCGCTTTGGACTGGAGCTCTACGACGAGCCGACAACTTGGTCTGCCCTCCCTCCCTCACTCTATCTCTTGGACACTGCCTAACAGTTGGCTCCACATCCCTCCTCCCAAGTCGGGCGACTTGCCTCCGCCTAGTCGACTAGTCGACGGGCAAATCGACGACTAGTCGACGCCGCCGACTTGACGGCCGCAAGTCGAGTCGCCACCTCCATCGGTCCTTCTCAATGACTTGTCGACTAGTCGACGACTTGATAAGCATGCTCCTCACGCAGCTCATCATTGAGAAAGGCATTCTTAACACTAAGCTGGGAGATGGACCATGCCCGAACAGACGCCACAGCAAGAAGAGTGCAAACGGTGGTCATGTGAGCCACAGGAGCAAATGTCTCATCATAATCATGACCATGCTCCTGCTGAAAACCACATGCCACGAGACGAGCCTCGTAGCGTTTAAGAGAACCATCAGAGCGGATTTTAACCTTGTAGATCCATTTGCACGTGATAGGAGTAACACGCGCAGGAAGAGGGACAAGAACCCACGTGCCAGTACGCTCAAGGGCAGCAATCTCCTCTGCCATCGCATGCTGCCACTCCTGATGAACAGAGCATCACAATAAGAAGTCGACAAGAAGAGCCGCTAAACAAAAGCACACAGAGGCCGAATAGACCGCAATCACGAAGAGCATATCGAGGAGGAGAGGTCAAGAAGATGAACCATCGTAAGAAAATGGCGATCGAAGAATCCTCAACTCGCAGACGATTTAGTGTAGTAAAGAGGATAAGAAGGAACAAGGCCAAGAGGAGCCTCCGGAGAGGTGTCTCAGGCAGAAGGAGACGGTGAAGGAGGCACCGAGAGGCCAAAGGTCGTGATGGAGGTGTGGTGACTATAGGGTGGCAGGAAAAGTTAGGAATGAAAGTGGCTCGACAAGAGATGCCGGGTGGGAAGGAGAATGACGAGGGTAGAAAGGACGAGACTCATCAAAAGTGATGTCCCGAGAAACTCGCATCCATCGCCAACAGATCCCAACAACGATATCCCTTATGCTCGCGCTATAGACTAGAAAACGCACTCCACCTGACCGAGTGGTCACTAGTGCACTCACGAGGTGCAAGAAGAACATAGCACATACACCAAAAGAGGTGAAGACTAGAATAATCGTAAGTCTTGCCATAGAGACACTCAACTAGGATCCCACCCAAAGAGCAAAAGAAGGTCAATATTAATCGTGAAAGTGGCAGAGAAACACTTCACTTCGTATGTGTGGGACAGTGAGGCAAGCATAAGAGCACGAGCTGCTCAAGAAGGTGACAATGCTTCCGCTCACCACACTGCTCGGGCATGAGCACCGTGGCAAGAAAATCGAGAGAGTGCTCGCTCGCAAGAAAATCACGAAGGATTCTCGACAAGTATTCCCAGTAGAATCAAGACGGAAAACACGAATGGGAGAGTCAAACCGAGTACGGATCATGGTAGCAAATGTGAAGCAGCAGCCTTAGAAGCTCGGGCGGCTAGAGTGAAGCGCGGTATCATAACGATTTCTACGATCCGCAATGCTCAAAAGAAGAGCGCGTTGTTGCCATGCAAAAGAAATTCCTATGCTTCTATGATCGATAATAAATTTGTGAACTCAGATGGCTTAGACGAACTCAAAGATAGAGTAGTACGGACTTGGATAGACGCAACGGAAGAAAAAAATGACTCAAAGGAGCAGCATACTAACAGCAGCACTCTTTAACAGTGGAAGAAGCTGCCGCAAAAAGCCGGAGCTGGAGAAGCCAAAGTAGAAGTCGAAATTCTGCAGGAAGACGCAGGAAAAGAGGCACCTTTCCAACGCCAATCGAATGGAAAGAGCTCCAGGAACCGGAATCCAACCCAACCACCGGATAGGCACCAATCTGCAGAGATAGAGAGGGGTAGTAGAGAGACCCAAAGGCGCTGCCTTTAATGGCCCGAGCCAACACTCAACAGGCCAAGAAACTAACCAATAGGCCAAGAAACCTCCTCCCCAAGTTGCTCTATCTCCCCTCCGGGTCACCGCCTCCTCGCTCCCCAAACCCATCTGAGAGTCTGAAGCCTTCCTCTCTTGCCATGTACCGTGCGCAGCGTCGGGCCGAGCACGCCGATCGACGAAGGTCGCGCAGGTCGGGAAGAGCCGGGTGGTCTTCCTCCTCGCATTGAAGCGGAGCTAGAGGCGCTGCGTGAAGAAGCCGAGGAGGGAGGGCTGGGTCGACGATGAGGTGGCGTCACCGCAGGATAGCGGTTGGCGCGACCGGGAGCATAGGCGAAGGCGGCTGGAGGAGGCCCGTTGTGCGAGGAAGACGAGGCGGTCTTCTTCCTCCACTCCGGTGGAGCACGGACGGTGCATGGAGCTCGGGCTACGCAGATCCGAATCGTGGTGAGCTCTCGAGGCACGCGCCCGGATCCAAGCGGATGGCAAGAGGTCCGTTCGTTTGACGAGCTCGGGACGCATCGCCGAGGTTGAGCGCCTGATGGATCCGGATCTGGCCACCCCCGGGAGCGGAGATTGCTCCTTCCAAGGGCGCAGCACGGCGCGAAGACTAGCTGAGGTCGAGGCAACGGCGACGGCAATAAGAAACCCTAACCCTAACCTTTGCTCGATACCATGTTATGAAATCGAAGCTCGGGATGACCGCCGGAGATCGTCTGTCTCATCCCCATCGAATTGAACCGAGCGGCGACCACCGCTTGCTCCTCGCTCGCTCGTCATCCCCACCGAATCGAATCGAGCGGCGACCGGAGCGCAACCAGAAGGAAAGCGGAAACGCAAGGAGACTAGAGAAGCACCGCGCCCGCCGACGCTGGGATCGCCACGTGGTCGGCATCCTCGGGGCACCTTCACCCACGCCGCATCCGAGGTCGGCGTCGCTCGTGCTCGCGAGCCAGCTCTGAGGTGGCAATGGGAGCTTGGAGCGAGGAACTCGAGCCTGAGGTGATAGCCAGCGTGATGACGCCACGCACAGCTGCAAGCTTGAGCTTGACGGCAAGGTCGCGGATGGCTTGTCACGGCCGCGCTGCGGGCGGTCCATCACCGTAGGTCCGAAGCCGAACGGGTTGCGCACGGTGAAGAGCTTGTCAGCCGTTAGGAAGAGCAGTGAGTACGCGCCGACGAGGCGCTCGCAGGCGTTGCAGATGCACAAGAGCAATGGCTGGAGCCCACCGGGCGGATTGCTCTCCTGGGGCAACAGAGGACAAGCGGAGGCTAGGTAGCGGCGGTGGCTACAGTAAACCCTAACCCTAACCTTTGCTCTAATACCATGTTATGAGGATTGTAGATGTATTGAAGAGGCCCAATGGACAATATATATATGGTACAAATGGGACACAAGACTAAACTCTAGCACAAGGGAAATACCACAAATACCCTTAACAGTTAGCACATCGTGTTTCCCTCCCCCCTGAGTTCTTTGCTCCTCAACAAATCCAACAAATAGTGGGTTGGGCACTAGGAGTTAGAGCCTTCGAGGAACTAATCGTTGATTAAAAGTGCTTTGATGGACATAGTTGAAACAGGATGCTTCTACACGTGTCACTGAGTGCAACAAATATCAGAGACAACAATGAATATCCGCTAAGTCCGGTATGTCAAACCTTTCAAGTCCCCGACATTTATCTCGCCTATATTTTGCATGAGTTAGAGGGCCATGACATGATATGTTATTAGTTGACAATCTCACTAAATATGTCTACCATTGGCCCACACTCTCCATGCAACTCTGGTCTTTACCAAAGAAGTTGATAAGTTGCATAGCATGCCAAATTGCCAATGGCAATTGAGATAGTATCTTCAAAAATGCTTTGTGTCAACAAAAGTATAATCGAGTGCCATTACTTTGTTGCTCCGTGTTAGGAATAGCAACTTGTATTCTCAGGAGGCCAAAGGGCCAATATATATATACAAAGTACAGGTAGTGAATATGCAAATAACCTCTCATAACAATGGGGAATAACACACTATACATATATCTCTAACACCCCCTTCAAACTCATGGTGGATCAACAACACTGAGTTTGGAGAGGTAGAAGTCATGCTGTGCTCGAGTCTGGGCCTTCGTGAAGAAATCCGCTATCTGAAGCTCTGAAAGCACATACTGAAGAGCAATCACCTAATCATGCACACAAGACCTCATGAAGGAAGCATCAACACCAATATGCTTGGTGAGCTCATGCTTCACAGGGTCACGGGCAATACTGATAGCACTTGTACTGTCTGACAAGAGAGGAATCGGTGTAGTGACAGAAACACCAAAATCCTCAAATAACCACCGTAGCTAAGTAATCTCTCACCGCTAAGAGAGCCATAGCTCGCAACTCACCTCAGACTCGAACGGACACCGCACCTGCTTCTTCGCCTTCCGCAATGAGAGAACCACCAAGAAAAACACAAGAAGGTGAGATAGACCGCGATCGAGGGATCGTGGCCCAAGTAGCATCCGAATAAGCCTCAAGTCAGAACAAGCTAGAGTGTGGAAAGAAGAGACGGCGAGAGATAGTCCTACAAGGTATCGCAACTCAAGAAGGTGGTCAGAGTAGACCCGAGCGGGAGCAGAGATGAACCGACTCGTAATGTGGACTAGATAAGTGATATCCGACGAGTAACAAAAGAAGGTAGACAAGACTCAACAACATGAACATTGAGCTCCATGGGAGTCTCAATAGTACGATCAATGAGAGAGGCACGATCAAGAAGATCCTAAATATACTTCTCTTGGGACATAGAGAAACCATCCGAGTGGAAGTAACCTCAATCCCAAGGAAGTAACGAAGAGACCAAGATCCGACATAAGGAATCTGCCACTAAGACGAGCCTTGACAAAGGCCATGTACTCAAAATCATCTCCTGAATGATCATATCATCAACATACGTAAGAAGAAGAATCCACCACGACGGCGTGTGGACAAAGAGCGCAGGATCATGATCACTAATGAAAAGCCAACAAGAAGTGACCACGAGAGAAGCGCACAAACCAAGCACGAGGCTTGCTTAAGGCCATAGAGAGCGACAGGCGACGCACCATGCTCTCAGAACAGACACTGTGTGGCGATGCATGTAGACCTCATGCAACTCGCCATTAAGAAAGGTATTCTTGACATCAAGTCGAGAAATGCACCATGCTGCAACAGACGCCATCGAAAGAAGAGCGCGACAGTGGTCATGTGGGCTACAGAGCAAAAGTCTCGTCAGAGTCACGACCATGCTCCCGCTGAAGCCACGAGCAACAAAACTCGCCTATAACGCTCAAGAGAGCCACCAGAGCGAAGTCTTAATTTTATAGACCCACTTATACGTGATGGAACGAGATGAGATGGAAAATGAATAAGATCCCAAGTACTAGTACGCCGAGGCGCAATCTCTCGGCCATGGCATGTCGCCACTCGGGTAGTAATGAAAGATCCCTGAGGAGACAGCTCATGAGTAGCCGCACCAAAGAAACCAAAACGGCCGAGGCCAAGCGATCGACGATCGCGGAGAGCGTAGCGAGGAGAAGATGACCCATCAGGGGAAGATGGAGCATCAGGAGAAGATGTCTCATCTGGAAGATCCTCAATACGAGGTCGACGAGTGTAGAAGAGAGGTAAAGTGCATCAGAGCGGAGGAGCTCGAGGAGCCGCAGGAGACGGCAAAGTGCACGACAACGGCGTGAGAGGCTACAGGAGGAATATGTGGAGACTTAGTGGGACGGATGGACGAGGGCAAGACAGATATAGGTGTATCTGGAAAGGTCAAAAAGGACAGAGACTCCACAGAGGAAGCCAAGGAGAGGCGTGACGGGTGAAGGGGCGAGACTGGCCGAAAGTCACATCCCGAGAAAACTACATCCGCCGACCAACAGATCCCAAAGATCGATAGCCCTTGTGCTCTGATGATCAGATCCCGTAAAGACACACCAACAGATCGAGCGAATAATTTGGTGCGTTCGAGGAGCAAGGAGAACGTGAGCAAATGGAGCCAAACAGACGAAGGGCAAAGTAGTTAGGAAGAAGACCATGAGACGCCAACGTGGATCGCACCAAGAGCGTAAGAGGTCAATGTTGACGCAGATAGGTGGCAATGGAAACAGCCTCTACCAAAAGGAGGTGGAATAGAGGCGCAATCATCGCGCACGAGCCGCCTCAAGGAGGTGACGATGCTTGCGCCACGATACCATTCGAGCATGAGCACCATGACAAGAGAATTGAGCGAGAGTGCCCTACTCAAAGAAGGAAGCTACGCAGTAACGAGAGAGGTACTCGCCAAGAGAGCCGCACGAAAGACACGAATATGAGTGGAGAATTAAAGCGAACCATAGTGGCAAATTGTTTCTAGATAGACAAGACTCACTACGAAGACATAAAATATATCCAAGTGTGGCAGAGAAATCATCTATAAATATGATATAATATCAATGACCCTTTTCAAACGCATGAGCCGGCTCTCAAACATCCAATGAATAAGATCAAATGGACACCGAGACACCGACTCACTATGAGGATAAGGAAACTGAATCTGCTTACCTAACTTACATTTCTCCGACAATCTAAAGACATGTCTCCGAGATGCATCCCGTAAGACCACGACTTAACTAAAGACGGCAGACGAGATCCACACAGATGACCAAGACGGTGATGCCACCGCTGGAAAGAGTCGGTAGACGGAGGGCGTATGAGACCGGGCGCGATTGGCAGGGAAGGAAGGTGGCTACCAAGCTCCTGCAGACGCTAATCAAGGCGCCAGGGCCGTAACCAACCCGAGCTCCGTGGCTTCTCAACACAACAAGAGTCGAGTTAAGAATGACCCGACAACCAAGGGCCGTGAATCGCCCAACAAAAGAAGTTGCATGATAAGGCGAGGAACATGAGCAATGAATGAATATGAAAAGATGAGTTGCTAAGAGGTCCTCGACTGTGAGATGTAAAGAGATGTACCATCGTAAGTAAGAACACTAACAGAGAATCAAGAGGTGTAATGAAAGACAGAGTGGAAGAATCGTGGCGATGTGAAAAGATGCTCCAAAATCAAGAATCCACGGGAGGTACCGATCGTAGGGGTTTCGGCGCCCAAGAGTCGTGAGCGTAACTCGCAGAACCCGCTGAGGAGAACCCTGCGCGGCAAAGGCCGAAGTCCGCTATCTCCTTCTTAGTGAGAGAAACCGCCAAGGAGCCAATGCAGACGCCGATGTAGAAGCACCAGCAATGCTAGTAGAAGAACGGCGTGAAAGATGTCGCCGCTTTTATAGCACTGGCTCAATGTGCCCGACCTGTCGCAGAGGAGCAGCGAGGACGCCACCGCCAGATGGAGGCGCCACCACCACCGTGGCACCACCGAGGAGGCGCAGTCAAGCGTGGAGCGCTGGGTAGCAGTGGACGAGCCATGAGCACGAGGGGAGTGGCATCGCATCAGACCACTCAGCGAAGTTCGCTCGCGTGTATCTCTGAAGAGCCTCCGTGAGATCGACACGAGGGTGGCGTGCAAGGAGCCGGGCACACCGCCGAACTCAGACGGCGCAGTAAGGAACTCAGAGACCCGCAAACCTGTGTCAAGACGCATACCAGCAAAGATGGATAGGAGCGACAACCAAGAATGCGAGATAGTCCACCGACGCCGCATACAGAGCTCGAGCGTAAAAGCGCCAACGTAGCATCACCCGGCCAAGAGAGTGCTCTTGCGGACCACTGACAGCATGTGGTATCACCAGAGGGCTCGAGCGCCGACGAAGGTGAGTCCACATCCGAAAGCCGGCGGAGTCCCACAACCTCGTAAGAGAATCGAGATCGACATCGCGATGAAGACAAAGAATATCCCGAAGGCCGCCGCCGCACTCACTCACCGAGTGTAAGCGGTCACCAATCCTGTAGGAATCCCGAGCCTCCCGGCAGCGCAGGCACCTCATCATCGAAGGTGAGTGGCTCAAGAATGCCTTTGTCTACCGTCGGGGCGCAGCGACAGCGAGGTTCGCGGAGGAGTAGGCAAGGCGTGTGACATCGCCAGAGAGACGCCCCAGAGACGAAGACCACGCATGTGATGCGCATGTGAGACACAAAGTCTGTAATTAATACCATCAAGATCACCGGCAATGAGGAGGAAACGGTGCACGACATTGTACCTTTTTAACTTGGCGTCGGCCAATTAAGAGCACCACTTGGCCCATGAGCCAAAAGGCCTCACGAGAAGCAAGACGCACGGGGACTAGGGTTCCCCGACGCACGGCGCGGCAGCCTTGACGCGACGATGGCGCGTCCGAGCGTGGCGGCAGCGTAGAAGAGCGGCGCGCTCGAGCGGTGGCAAGCCACACGGGCACACGGGCAAAGAACCGACAGGATCATGAAGCGATCGACAACATGGCGATTTGCCGTGGGCCAAAGACGGACGCGGCGCTCGCCATCGCGAAGGCATCGACGGCGCGACGGCCAAAGTTATGGCTTGGCGTCCGGTGACGCGGCGGCTACGGCTATCATGAGCGATCGACGCACGGCTAAGGCAGGAAGCTACGCGGCGAGGAGGGAAGCACGACAATACGGCTAGAAGGCAGTGAGGACGAGTTGCGCGTCACACGGAGAGGAAACCTAATTGACTCGATACCATGTTAGGAATAGCAACTTGCATTCTCGTGGTCAAAGGGCCAATATATATATACAAAGTACATGTGGTGAATATGTAAATAACCCTCATAACAATGGGGAATAACACACTATACATATATCTCTAACACTCCAAACGAAGGAACTGTTAGAAATATTTTGAAATGGATATTATTCTTTGATCAGCGATTGCTATATGAAAAGAAGTGGAGTTTGAAAACAGGAACGGAATGGTCAAACTGACACTACTAGAGGAACGTTCGATAGCATAACTTGGGCTAAGTACTCAGCAATGCTTCTGTGAATGAACGCTTCATACCTCCCATAATCTAGTGTGCAAGTTGTAAGAGTGAATCGACACATGGAAACTATTCAGGTGCATACATTTCTTGAGTTTGAAGAAGCATTTGCACAGGTTACTTTTGGCAGACTGATGAGATAACACAAGTTATCAGACATCCTTAGACATGGAATCATTTCAAGCTCTATCGCATGGCAGTGGGACCACCACAAGTTAATGAACACTTCTGCATCACGTGTTTGAACTCAGAAGCAAGAGTTTCCCATGATAGGCAGCAACCGGCAGAAGATCAACAACTACCTATCCACATCCCGGCACTATAGTTGGTTAGGCATTAAGGACGAGCCGTAGTTTGTGGCCGCCTGAGGCGGGGTTGGTTTCAGTATGCACAAAATTGCCACCATTTGCTAACAAGTGACAATTCCAAGTTTTTAGGTTGAGATCATTGTAGCAAAAGTATGCAGCTATTCAATGTGACAACTGACAAAACAGCAAAGCTACTCATTTCAGCAATCTTTTGGTACCAGATACTCCCCATTTCACAAAATTTAAACAAGAAGGAAAGTGTTGATAGCTGCATGAGATAAGACTTAACTCTAACATGTAGGTAAGATACTTAATGTGACGTAATTCTCCACTAGACTCCACGCATTTCAATTTAATCTGAAGTC
>JAYEVH010000540.1:0-69276 GCA_036346255.1 Ampelocalamus luodianensis | reverse complement strand
CTATCTGCAAACTTCATTGCTTACTATTACACATGACACAAATATTGAGCTTTTTTTTTCTCTGCCAAAGAGGCAGAACTGTGGAGGCAACATACTAGTGTGATTTTATTCAACACATGTAGTAGTGACATTTTGCAAAGGAATAACATATTATAATTATTCACTGTAAATGTCTGCACATTTTCAGCCGTACAATGAACTGTGCAGATTACAACCTGGACCAAAAAATTGTGTATTTAATAATTGAAATATAATTTAACACTTGGGGTCATGGATCCAAGTGGTAGTAAGCTCTACTTTGATTTGGAAAGTACAGTAAGCGTGTCCAATCTGCAAAAACTCAGCAGTACTTTGATTTGGAGGATGCTATTCAATTTTACCTCGTACATTTCGTCAGATATGAGACCCATCCCATGAGCAAATGGAATTTTCGATGGATTATCAAAGTTGCCATCTGTGACCGGATTGCCCACAAGGTAGCCCTGATCATGATATGTCAGATTATTAGGGGGAAAAGCACACTAATCTAACTTGTAAAAAGAAATTACTTCATAAACCAAGATATCAATATAAACATGACAGCTGTGCTCCATTAGCAAATGGTAGGATCCCCAAACCTTTAGATTAAGAGCTGGTTCATTGCCGACTTGTTTACCTGAAAAAGTCAGTGATTAAGTTTTTCACAAAGCAAAATGTGTATAGAAAAAAAATGTGTTTATATAAAAAAAACTGAAAGGTGTGAGAGGTCACCTCTGGCAATTTCAAAGGTGACGGTTGGCACAATCATACCACCGTATGAATCACCGGCAATGTAAAGAGGATTTGACAAGAATTCCGGGTGCTCGTCAAACCACTGCAAAATTAGGAGGAGGACACTCGAACTGATTTTAGCGTGATTAATGAGGGCTTAATTTGACAAGCATTTGTCATCAGTTAGTGTACAACATTAGTGGTTGGGACTGATCAAAGGCAGGAAGTCTGACCTTTGAAAGGAAGATGAGGATTTGGTTGACAGCTTTGGTGTCACTTGAGCTGTATCCTTGCTCTGTTTTGGAATATGAAAAACCAGTTCCTACTGGGGAGTCAAGAAAGATTACATTGCTCACCTAAAATGTGCAAATTACCGAGGATCTATTAGCGACAAGTTGCATTGATTTGTTCGTTCGTTCGAGAGATAGAAATGGGTTGAATCAAATTAACCTTGGTCCAGGAATCTGGTTTGTAGACCAACTTAGGGAAGCCATCGACGTAGTCGTGAAGGTCGAAACTGAGAGGGCCTGCATGTATATTACGAGTTTGGACAAAGTTGATTTGAGATTATAAAAGGTGTGTATATCTTTGGGTATAGAACCAGCCAATGCATGAACGGAGCAACAACGACAACATTGATGTTAGACGTATGAACAAGTCCATGCAGTATGTATGTACTCTGCACCAGTACCCTCAAAAAGCACTTGGCTTGAAGGCCAGATAGGTTCTTTTTTCCTGCTCTTCCAATAACCACATAATCAAAAGTGAAGTAGTAGCATTTGAGTGTCATTTCATTACGACATTCTTTCTTTTCTTTTCTGCTCGGTAAGGAGGGAGAGAGAGAGTACCGATCTCGTAGACGAGGCCGGAGAAGGCGGAGCATCCGGGCCCGCCCGTCAGCCAGAGCATGAGCGGGTCCTCCTCCGGGTTCCTCTCCGACTGGACGAAATAGTAGAAGAGGCGGACCCCATTGCTCTCATCCACCTCCACGTACCTGCAGGCTTGTTGCATCAATTAATTAACCAGTGATTGATGGCTCGAAGAACAAGTCGAACAGCACCTGAGGAATCGTCAATCCGAATTGCATATGAATGATCTGATCCTTAATAACTAGCCTACCCTGTTTGGAGTTGGAAGGGGAGGGGTCCACGGAAGCCAGGCAGATGGGTGATGATGCTCTTGTTGCGAATATATTGCTGGGTGAAGCTGGAGGAGGAGGAAGACGCAGAGGACAGGCAGCAGCCGAAGAGGAGGAAACCAACAAGCAGTGTGAAGCTACTACAGCTGCGCCGCCGGCTGATGCGCGTCGAGGCAACCGCCGGCCGGCTGTCGCCTCTTCCTGTCATTCCTCCTCTTCCTGTCATTCCTCCTTGGCTTGTCAACTGAGACAAGGAAAGGAAGAAAAAAAAAACAAGGAAGGAAATATTACCAGGCAGGGGTATATTTGCCTACATCTGCATTCATCGGAGTATCGTTTTCACACGCGATCGAGCACGTTCTTCTAGCATTAAAACAGTACACGAAACCTACCTACGTAATTAGATTGCCCCTGCACCTGGTGCAAGTAGTGGATGGCAGGATAGTAGACTTTCTCCTTCATTTGGCACGGTTTTGCGACGACATATCTCTTCAGTGCAATCGGTAAAAATGATAACGTGGACACAGCACACCCAGAGCACGGCAGTGGCCTACCACGCTCCTAGGAGCCGAGCGCAGCAGCGTGTGAGCACATTGATGAACAGTGACAACACGGCTGCCGCGGTCTGGGTTCACCGCGGCAGATCACCTGCCGCGGCGAAAAAGCACGATAGGGGTATTATTTTGTCATCTTGTTCGCGGGAGGATAGTTTTCTTATTTCGTATAAAATCGTGTTATTTCAACCAAAACTACATGATTGTATTCATATTTCATAGGAGGCCGAGGATGAGTAGATTAATTTGCCGAGACGAAAAAGCACGATAGAGATATTATTTTTGTTATTTTGTTTGTGGGAGGGTAGTTTTGTTATTTCGTATAAAATCGTGTCATTTCAACAAAAAAAAAACTACATGATTGTATTCATATTTCATAGGAGGCGGAGGATGAGCAGATTAATTTGAGTGGAGTATTTCTGTGATGATAAGATTGATTATAGTGATAGTAGCTGCGCGACTCAGGTCCTGCACGCCGTCTACTTTTTAATCAATTGATTACTCTGGACAGTTTCTTCTTCAGCTTTGAAATAAGCCGCCCTACTACTTGCTAATAATATAATGGTCGACTAGGAAATAGAGTTTGTCATCAACGTATTATATTACTCGTCCACCGGAGCAGACGAAAACGTCGGTTTCACTAGTACTCTAGCTCGGCTTTGCTTCTGCCTTCCTTGTCCCAGTTTGATTTTCTTCCGTGCATGGTATATTCTTCTCATGAGATTACAGGCTACGAATCTCAAAGTTAATTATGTAGGATCGAATACAACAATCGAGGGGTGAATAATTGTGCCGATTTCTTTCCAACTTACTCGTCACGTGGTGCTTCCTAGTCGTCGATGCGCTGACCGCTTTCGATCCAATCGATCTTTGGCGCGAGATCCACAATAAAAATCGGGAGAGAAGCGCCATGTCATCACGCACTATTTGAACGAGAACAAATATGAGACGATGCCCAGAGAAACACGTCGCCGACTATGACTATTTGAAATAGATCTGAGCTTTATTTCTTAATCTTGTTTGTGGCTACAAACGCCTTACTAGCACCACTCAAACCCTCGAACAAAAACTCTAAAAGCTTTCTCTCAAAAGCCCTTCAAAACCCATGAAAACCATGCAAAAACCCTTGGAACTTTTAATCTCGCCCTTTTATAGGCTAGAGTCCTAAACCGTATCCGAACAAACACAAAGACAAAATCTTATCTCTTTCAAAATCAAGGGACTCAAACCCTTCCAAACACGGGTTTTCAATATCTCTAAACCTTCCGATATGAAACACCTTCCATATCTCCTCACGCGTCGTAAGCTTCCAGATTACACCTCCAAGCTTCTCCGCGCATCATGCATCCACATTTGATCTCCACGCACTCCCAGCAGTAAACCCGACCATCTCGTGACATTCTTGACCGATTAAACCTTGGATTTGCCCATCCTAGTCCCGATCCTCCTCGTCATCGACCATGATCGTCTTCACGCCCAACCTACACATGCAAAGACCAAAGAACATTTTTCTTATTACAAGTTCTCCAACTTGGCCAATATCAGTTCACACACACACACATATCACACCCACATCTATCCATAAACATGAACCACAT
Source organism: Ampelocalamus luodianensis (assembly GCA_036346255.1). Classification (NCBI taxonomy): domain Eukaryota; kingdom Viridiplantae; phylum Streptophyta; class Magnoliopsida; order Poales; family Poaceae; genus Ampelocalamus; species Ampelocalamus luodianensis. The sequence goes on along the minus strand of JAYEVH010000540.1, from coordinate 65,236 downwards.
CATCCATGATGCCTACGACCAGTCCTACTAGGTCCACGACTAGTTCTAAGGTATCTACGACCACTTCCAGAGTTTTTATGACCACTTCCAGAAAGTCTACGGTCAACATCAAGATGTCCACGACCAACTTCATGATGTCCACGACCAGTTCCTATAGCCTTCGACCACTGATCACACACTGTAGCTTCAACCTTCGACCAAACACTGTAGTACTCAAAGCCTACGACCATGCACTGTAGCTTTGACCATCAACCACTTTCTACGACCACGAGTAGTTGAAACCTCTCACGACCATGCAGTCAAAACATTATACGACTACGTCCAGCTGCGACCACATTCAGCTACGATCACATTTAGCTGAAACCTCCTACGATCACGCTCACCTACGATCACATGCAGCTACAACCACGCTCAACCAAACCTTCTACGACCATGCAATATTCGTGATGAACAGTACTTACAATGAATAGTGCTCATAATGAACAAATGCTAAAGGACATCACTCGTAGCGAACAACACTTATGATGAATGCGGTTCTGAGCTACAAAGATTTGGGATGAACAAGACTCATAGAGACAAGACTTTCGAACTCAAGGCTCACACTGCTCGTGCGAGTGGAACGACCAAAAGCCAAGCGGAACAACCAAACTTTCCCAAATGCAAATTCCAATACAACCCAAATGTCAATTATTCATCAAAAAAGCACGACCTATCCACATGGCCTAACAATCTCCCATTGACAAATACATTAACAATACATCAAAATCGTGAGATGAATTTTGAAACAAAAATTTGCAAAAAGAAAGTTTCAAAGTCGCAAAGCAAAGAATTTACAAATCATAGAAGTAGCAATCGACATACTCATCCTTAGTACGTAAACACAAAGAAAAACTCTCCTCAACACAAGAAAAGCCAAAATTTCTCACAGCCTTTCTCCCTTTGACAATGTAATCATCAAGAACTTCAGGAAAGAACAATCCAGAGAAAAGAGCAAGAAGAGTAAACGTCAACAAGTCGTGTAGATTATCCAAGTCTCTTTGTATTGATTTAATAAAGTAACCAAGCCATCTTTTTAGTAGAGATATCAGATCATACAAAGTCATATACCATATAACAATGTCAAAACTAGTCTTTACAATGATTAAGCAAATTAAATTTATGATAGGCATCTCAACAATGACTAAGCCGATTAGTAAAATGCATTTCACAGACGGTTTGTGCCCGTTAGTAAAATTAATTTCAAAATGGCGAAAAATATAACTTGACAGCTTGCCCTCACAAGAAAATTAATTTCTAGAATGGCGTAAAATATAGCCCGACTAACCCAATAGCCACCACAACATAGCATGAATCCCGATTCGCACTCACCCATGTCAAGTTTTAATTTAAAGGTTGTAGTCTAACTCTTGAAAGACCTTGCCAAGTGTGTCCATAACCCAGGATAAGGCTATTCGAATAGATTTAACCTCGTAGGGGTGTACCAATGTACCCACACTTTAGACCGCCTTTAAGCCACAAAATTAGCACACTTCCAAAGGTATGCCGACACGGCTAAGTCCTGCAAGAATGATCACCTATACCTCGCCTAGATGATGTGTTAGACAAATTGAGTGGTCTTTCATTATCTTCTCTAAAATTGATTTATGAGTGGGTATCATCAAATTAGGATGAAAGAAGGGGATGAGTGGAAAACTTTTTAAAACAAAATTTGGTTTGTATGAGTGGTTAGTCATGCTATTTGGGTTAACTAATGCACCTAGTACATTCATGAGATTGATGAATCATGTTTTGAGGCATTTCATTGGGAAATTTGTGGTCGTGTATTTTGATGATATCTTGATTTACAACCATAATGAATCGATCATATTGACCACATTAGACAAGTGCTACGTGTTTTACGTGATGCTAGGTTGTTTGGGAACTTAGCGAAGTGCACTTTTTGCAAAAATCGTAATATTTTTGGGCTATGTGGTTTCGGCATAGGGAGTAGAGGTAGATGAGTCTAAAATTGAAGTAATTAAAAATTGGGCTACTCTGTGAATGTTAGTCAAATTAGGAGCTTTCATGGACTTGCTGGTTTTTATTGGCGTTCAGTTATGATTTTAGCACCATCACGCCCATTGAATGAATTAACAAAAAATGTTTTGTGTTTACATGGGGGTGGTACATCAAGATGCATTTGATGAATTGAAAAAGCGCTTAATCGAGGCACCATTACTTGTTTTACTCGATTTCACTAAATTTTTGAAATTGAATGTGATGCTAGTGGAATTGGTATTGGCGGTGTTTTGATGCAGGAGGGTGGACGGTTGCTTATTTTAGTGAGAAACTCAAAGGTGCACAATTGAATTATCCGGTTTATGATAAGGAGCTTTATGCGTTAGTGCGTGTTTTAGAGGTTTGGCAAGATTATTTATGGCCTACGCAGCTTTATTATACATTCGGATCATGAGGCTTTAAAATATTTGCACGATCAATCCAAATCGAATCGACGCCATGCTAAGTGGATAGAATTTATTGAGTCATTTCCTTACATTGTAAAATATAAGAAGGGAAAGTAAAACGTGGTTGTTGATGCTCTTTCTAGGAAAAGTGTGCTTTTAAATCGCTTAGATGTGCAAGTTCCTGGTTTAGAGAATTTGTATGATTTATATGCTGATGACTATGATTTTGCTTCACCTTATGCGCATTGCAAAGATGGAAAAGGTCGGGACAAATTTCACATTCATGATGGGTTTTATTTCATGCTAACAAACTATGCGCTCCGTAATCGTCCGTGCGCTTGTTATTATTGCAGAATCTCATGCAGGTGGGTTGATGGGACATTTTGGACGTGAGAAGACATTGTCTATGCTAAGCGATCACTTTTATTAGCCTAAGATGAGGCGTGATGTGGAGAGGTATGTACAACGGTGCATAACTTGTCACAAGGCGAAATCGAAGTTGCATCCACATGGTTTGTATACTCCTCTTCCAGTTCCTAATGCACCATGAGAAGATATTAATATGGACATTGTTTTAAGACTGCCTAGGACTAAAAGGGGGAGATATTCTGTTTTTGTCGTTGTGAATCGATTTTCGAAGATGGCACATTTTATTCCGTGCCATAAGAGCGACGATGCCTCGCATGTTGCTAATTTGTTTTTCAGGGATGTCGTGAGGTTGCATGGCGTGTCTAGGACCATTGTCTCGGATCGCGATATCAAATTCATGAGTTATTCTCGAAGACGCTTGGGGAAGTTAGGGACAAGGTTGTTATTCAAAGATAACTTGTCATCCCCAAACCGATGGTCAAACGGAGGTGGTGAACCGCAAACTTTCGATGCTGCTGAGGACCATGATCAAGAAAAATACCAAAAAGTGGGAGGACTGTTTGCCACATGTGGAGTTCGCCTACAACAGAGTCGTCCACTCTACTACACAGATATGCCCTTTTGAGGTGGTGTATGGTTTCAAGCCTATTACGCCACTTGATGTGCTGCCGCTTCCCAGTCAACAACGAACAAATATGGAGGCGTCAAAACGAACTGAATATGCGAAGAAATTGCACATCAAGATGAAAGAAGAATTGGAAACACACCCGACACTACCAATCAGCCGAGAGTTATTGCCTTATTCAGCCCTGGTAATCAGCAGCTAGTAATTGTCTTTTCCATTAAAATATAGCTAGCGCATGTACAAAGTAGACATACCATACTTTTGAGAAAAAGAATAGAACACAAGTTCTTGCTTGTTCTTTCGTACAAGAAATTCATGCGAGGATTTCTGAGAGAGAATTAGGCGATCCGTTGTTCATTCTGCAAATCAAGGTCAAGTTTGCTTTTCCACTGGGAATTGAGGGCTTGGCGATCTCCGCTCGTGGTCTAGCGGTGATCATCCTGGTGCGTGTCGGCGAATATCTATATAGTCAGATGTCCGTAACCGGCGTGTGATGTACAAAGCGCTGTTCGTTGTTAAACACTAATTATCCATGTTTCTACTCGAGAAGATCGAGCCACCCCGTATCAGAAGGGGAAGCAGGGGGAATCAACTCTAGTGGAGGAGCGCCGAGTCGAGGCAGCCGAGGCCGAGCCGGCCGGCGCGCGTAGGCCGGATCGAGCCGCACTGGGAGTCGTGGCACGAGCTCGGATTACAGAGGTGGGGTGGAGCTAGGCCGCCGGGAGGTGGGGCGGGCAGGGGAGGCGGGTGGAGCAGGGGAGGCGGTGTGGAGCTGGGGTGTCGGGCGGACTCAGGCGACCGGTGGAGCTGAGGTGTCGGGGTGGACCTATTGTGTCGGGCAGCGAGGTTGAGCTATGCGGACTTGGGGCGCTGGGTGGAGTCGGGGTGGAGCTGGGGTGGAGGCGGTGTAGTCGGGGTGGCGGGGTGGAGGCGGAGTCGGGCCGGTGGTGGGTTGGGGCGTGGCAGATGGATGAGAAGCTAGGGATTTGAGGCGTGCTGCTTGAGGAGAAGTCCGTAGGTTTTTCTATCCAAACATTGTTTTGACGGTGCGCTATACACATCAGAAAATTTGCACCGCGTGGCACAAGAACTATTGGCGTGGTCGGCGTGTGAGGCAAATTTCTGCGCCAAATTCTAAACACTAACTCGACGGTTGTAACCGCCAGTGAAAATATATTATATTGATGGTTTTGTTATAACCGTCAGGAAAATTGGAATTTTTCTGAGGGAGTTACTATTACCGTCAGGAAAATAATAAACCTTGACGGCCGTTGCGAGCCCGTCAGTGTAATTCGGGACCGTGAGGGATGATCCATTTTCTAGTAGTGATAGGACATCGGGTCTAATTTTATTTTACCTTATCAAAGTCTCCGTATACATATGTGTGTACCCCGTAATATAAGCTCAGTAATCCTATACATGTGTGCTGATATATATGAGAACATCCGATTATTTTTCTTCTAGATCCACCCTTGATAGGGAGCATGAATGAACGAGGACGGAGGCACACTGCTGCAAGCATGCTTCTGTGAAATTAAGCAGAGTCATGCAGGCGTGAAATTAAGGCCGGATCGATCATATCAGAGCTGTCCGGCGGGAGAGGTCCATCTGTCGAGCATGTCCAGGCACTCCTTGGGCCTGTACTCGGGAGCAGTGTGGCCTCCGCCCTTGACGGTGGCGAAGGTCAGGTTGTGGGCGTACACGGTGGTGAAGCCGGCCACCTGCCGGTTGGAGTACCAGGGCCTCCAGGCGGCCACGACGGGGTAGCCGAGCGACCTGATCCAGGCCTGCGTGCCGACGAAGGTTATGTCCATGTCGTGGTCGCCGTTGTAGACGAGCGCCCGGTAGCCGCGCCTGGTGAGGTTGACGTGGTAGGGGATGGCGCTCTCCACGTCGTGCCGGAAGTGCGTCAGCGAGTTGCAGCGGCTCCACGCGCCGATGGAGCCCTCGCGGATGCCCAGCGTCTCCCTCACCTCCGGGTCGTCCGTCCAGATGTACGACAGGCGGTAGCCGTTGTCCCGGCACTCCACGGGAAGGCCCAGCCTGCCGTTGCCGACGAGGTCTCTGGTGCTCCGGAAGTCGGGGTGGTCGACGTTGTCCTGCACCAGCTGCCTCCTCGTCCTGGTACCAGCAGTAGCTGCGTCGAAGATGCTGACGCCTGGGGTGCGCAGCGCGAAGCCGCACATGGGCTCCAGGATATGCACCGGGTTCACGCCAAACGTCACCCAGTTGATGGCCTGCAGCGCGTTGGCGCACTCCGCGTTCGTCGGCGTCGACACGAAGTCGCCGTCGCAGCCGAGCTGCGCCGCGTCGTACAGCTCGTCGGAGATGAGGCCCATGCCGTGCATGAACGGAACCTTGCCCCGCCGTCGTACTTGTTGTCCGTCGCAGCGTTGCCCACGAGGTACCCCTTGAGGTTCAGCGGCTGCTGCTGCGGTCCGTCGTCTCCGGCTCCGGCTTGCTGCTGGTTGGCGATCTCGAGCGCGGTGACCGGGACGGTGTAGCCGGAGTAGGAGTCGCCGCCGATGTAGAGCGGGTTCGACGCGAACTCGGGGTGATCGGCCAGCCACTTCCTGAGGAAGATGAGGAGCTGCCTCCCGGTTCCGGTGAGGCTGACGTTGTAGCCTTGTTGTTGGCGCGCGTACGAGAAACCCGTCCCCACAGGCGCGTCCAGGAATATCACGTTGCTCACCTTATTATTTTGGTGTAAACATTACATAACAAATCATTAACACAACAAAAAACGAGAGATCGCTTCCAAGATAAATGGCAACAAATTAAATTGGTACTCGTACTACTCCAATTAACACATGGATTAAAATTGCATGCAATAAAAATGGAGTACTATAAGCACACGAATGAATACTACTGCTATTGTCTGATTGTACGTATTAGGTGTATAAGGTGGCTCAGCCGGGTGTTTTTCTCCTACTTTTTAAAAAATTAGAAATTAATCCGATCGAGTACGTACCTTGGTCCAGGAATCTTGGAAATAGACCAAACGTGGGAACCCTTCCGTGTATCCGGCCACGTCAAACTTGAGAGGGCCTGCTTAATTGTAATCGTAAACCATCGGCTTGTAAGAAAAAGAAAAGACCAAGTTTATTTATGCCGTTGTATATGGATGTGGAACAAGAAATGATTGGTCATAGACAGAATCTAGCGGTGGTGTTCTGAGACGTTATGCAAAAGAAAGGGTACAACACTGACCGATCTCGAGTAATTTATTAGTCCATCCATCCGTTCATCAATGGATACTATTCTAAGATTTTGCATTACAACGTACCAAGACATGTTTGCAAAAGATAATATTAATTATCCTCTTTTCATTAGCTCACTTATTACTCTGAGATTGGTGTGTTAACTGACCTAGCTAGGGAATAATAAAGGGTTGAGGCGTGCAAAAAAATACGGTTAAAAATTATCTTAAAATTGTAGAACGATGTATATTTAGGAACAAAATTTAAAAGCTAGAATGATCTGTATTTAGGAAGGAACTGAGGTTGTGGTTGGTTGATGCAACAAACAAATAAGATACTAGTGTTCGTTGAACACTAGGATCGACCGGCCGGCGGGAAAAGATTAAGAGAGTAGGTACGTAATAAAGAAGAGTACAGATTTGGGAGGGCGGACGTACGTACCGATCTCGAAGACGAGGCCGGAGAAGGCGGAGCAGCCGGGGCCGCCGGTGATCCAGAGGATGAGGGGGTCCTCCCGCGGGTTCCTCTCCGACTGGATGAAGTAGTAGAAGAGCTCCACGCCATGCCGCTCCTCCACCTCCACGTACCTAGCTAGCCAATTACGCATGTATGTAATGTGCACGCACGCATCTGTCGATCGATTAAGCAGCTAGCTAGCTACCTACCCTGTCTCCAAGTAGAAGGGGAGAGGGCCTTGGAATCCCTTGACGTGCGTGATCGCGTTCCGCCGCGCCTTGGCCGCCGGCCGTGCGCCTTGGCTGCTGCTGCCGGTTGCCATGACGAGCAGCAGCAGCAGCAGAAACATAAGCAGAGAGCGGTGACGGCCACCGCAAGAGGAGGATGCTATTGCCATTGCTGCTGCTGCCATGCTCGTACACCCTGCAGCTAGCTAATGGCTGACTAGCTAGTTTAATTGTTTGGCTTTGGCTTTGGCTTTGGCTCTCTCTATACCTTACCTGGTAGGCTGCCACTACTAGGAGTAGTAGTTAATCTAAGGGCAGCTCCAATGTTGCCGTCTCTAATTTTGCTATATCAACTCTACGCCATCGAAAGACAGAGTTAGAGCATCTTTAATAAATGTATTTATCACATCTCACCATATACCACATCAACAAAATCCTATGTAGAGAAGAGAGAGGAGAAAGCACAGCTCATCTCTTCTTGAAGAGACTGTCGGCACGCCAAATAAGACATGATATATTAATCTACTTTAGTTGACATATAGCCCGCTTCAAAGGAAAATGATAAAATATAAATGTTGCAGAGTGTGCTAGAGACTATCTATTAGAGATGTTGTCTAAAGATGATATAAGATATGTTAGAGATAAGATTATCTCTAACTATTGAGATGCCTTAGACACAACACCTCTAATAGGCTGTCTCTAGCAAGTTGTCTCTAATATTCATGTCAAACTTATAATATTCCCACTCCTTCACCCCTCTCTCACATGCACTGATTACTTTGTCTTGGTTTGTGTGTATAAATGGTTGTTTGAGAAAGAGATGGTTTTCCTTCTCTCTTCCACTTAGGATTTTGCTGATATAGAAGAGTTAACATATGACACTATTAGAGATGCCCTAAGGAGCATGAAGCAGGCCTGGCTAGTAATCTGTTGAATTATATAGGTATTGTTCATTTCTGACCCGAAAGAAAGAGAATGGTAATTGTTAATTTTGACGGGCTAGCTAGCTCAAGGTGAGCTACTTGCATATAATATATACATATGATAGGAGTGCTATGTAGATCTAGAACGTATCGAGAGATTAAGAAGTAGTATAAGCTAGGCTATGTTGAATAGTAAATGCTATATGCTACGCTAAGCTATGTGTGTCACTCATGAGGTTAATTAAGTTGACTGGCTAATCGATCCTGATGCATATGACGACATACACACATATATACAATACAGTGCGGTCACTGATTGCGTAAGCTAATTGGTTACTTTTTCTTCGATACGATCGAGGACCGGCGCGCGCGGTGCATACATACAATACGATGAGCGACGTGGACGACCGCAGCTGCATATGTGTATGTGTATGTGTATGTACGTCGACGTCAACACAACAGGGGAAAACAAGTCGTAGACGGATGATGAGAGGAAAGGAAACGTGAGTAGAGAGAGGCTGGATTGCATTGACAGGGGATAGGATATCTATGGCTTCGATTCTCTCTGCTGGCTGGCTTATTCAATTCCTGTCCCAGACGGCAACCGCTATGGTCCTAGCAATGTTTGGCCGCTTCCTTGCGTGCATCGATCGATCGATAGATGATGCATCGACAAAAAAACACACGAGAAAAGCCTTACGTACCAGTCACCTCGACCTAGCTAGTAGCTATATATGCACCTCTCCAAGTGGGACTATCACAAGACTAGGACAATCTATGGCAACCTGCAAAGGCATCCGCTATATTATACTCATTAATTTTCAATTACAAGCTTAGACAATTATGACACACGAACACACGCAACGCAAGCACCTCCGAAGCTAGCACACAGAAGATTTTTTTAAAATAATATTATTTTAAAAGATATTTACAAAAATAAATAACCGCCTCCAAAAATTACAAAAATATGTCCACTGACGACAGGAACCTATCACCGCTGAATCATGCATGAGGACCCGACTATAAAAACCGTCAAAAATCAGTTCAGGATTCATTTTAATTCCAGAAAAAAAACAAGAGAGAGTTCGAGAGGGAGAGAAAAAAAATTAGCAAAGCTCGCTAGGTTCGTAAGGAGAGAGATTGATGAGCATCGCTGATCGATCATCTTGCAGGTATATTTTTCTGAAACTGTGTACGTTATGTCAAAACCTTGTAGGTTAGCAAACAAAAATAGCAACATAGAATTGAGTAGGTTAGATAAATATAGTCAAACTATGTAGTACACATTTTGAATTGTGTAGCGACATAGAATTGAGTAGGTTAGATAAATGTAGTCAAACTGTGTAGTATATATTTTGAGTTGTGTAGCGACATAGAATAGCGACATAGAATTGAGTATGGCGCTGGTTGTCCGCTATAGTTATATTATTAATGCAGGAATTCTCTTTTAAACTAGAAGAATTGCATGACATATTTTGAAATTGTAAAGAAAATACGGAGTAGCTGAGTAGGTCGAAAGAGTAATGAGAATATTTGTGCGCGGTTATTATTTTGTTAGTGAGCTGTTATTATTGTGTTAGTGCGCGGTAAATATCTTGTTAGTGCCGAAAATACCATTTAAACTAGAAAAATAGTATGATATGTATTAAATTTGTAAAGAAAATTCGTAGTTGCTACATAGGCTATGTAAAGATGCATGAAAAAATTATGAACTTTGTTTATTGTTGCATTTTCTGGTATGACAGACGCGAGCCACTACGAATTGCTTTGACCCGCGTCACCGTAGCCGCCTTAGTACCGTGATCCCCTCGGAGGGCGAGGCGCCGATAGAGCTTGGCGCGTTTCGGCTACGCACACCCATCATGGCATGGAGGCTGCACCGAGACTGGCTTCCGAGGTACGTGTAGTTCTGACCTTCATGCACTCAATCGCGGTCTGATTATTTTGCATGGACTCACGTTTGTTCTTAATCATTTCGACGCAGGTTGAGAGCGGCAGGCCTCCTTCCACTAGCGAGGATGGTGGAGGCGACGTGGGAGGACGACCAGGACCACGGTGCTGGTCGTACATCTAGGCGGCGCTGGTTGACCGCTGGAGGCCAGAGACCCACATGTTCCACCTCCCGCGCGGGAGATGGCGCCGGCGTCGCAGGACGTGAGCTACCCGACCGGGCTGTTCCCAGCGCAGCGCCCGATGGCGGCGCAGACGACATCCCGCCACGTGGCGCACGGACCTCCCAGCCGTGTTCCACGATGCCGCCGCCGGCGGGTACGCAGTAGTTCGCGAAGACGCACCGGCCGACGCTGAAGTGGATCTGCCAGTTCTATGTAAGTCTTCATAACTATTGTCCTCTCGTAACAAATCTTATGTGAACCTTGCTGACGTGTACGTGTCTTCTTGCAGCCCGAGCGTATAGCGCAGAACGCAGAGGACGTCACTGTTAGGAGGCGCTTCGAGGCCTACCTGCTAGGGTTGTTTGGGTGGGTCATGTTCTTGGGCTCCCACGGCGACAATACGATAAGCACTACATCCGCACGCTGCGCGAGGTGGCGGACTCGCCGATCGACGAGATCCCGTAGTACGCTTGGGGTCCGGCCGTGCTGTGTGCGACGTACCGCGCACTGTGCGACGCATGCCAGCGTGTGCATGACAGCTCCATCCTCTCGGGATGCCCGCTACTACTGCAGTTGTGGTCGTTGGAGCATTTCCCGATCGGTCGGCCACAGCTGGACTTGGGAGCACACGAGGAGAGCTTGTACGTCCCGGACGACGACCTGGACTGGCCGACCATGGGCACTGTGTGGTGCCGCCGACGAGTTAGTTTCATAGTCATTTATTTTTTTTTGTATTGCAATCACTATTCGTGTGCTTAGTTTGCGGTGTTCTATTGCGAGGTCACCTTCACGCCATCACCTCGCAGGCTCCTACCCGAGTACGCTGCGATGTTCGATCACCGACCGATGACCGCGGCATCCGAGACCGCATGCTGACGCAGAGGGTGACGCGCGCGCCGGAGGACTCGCCGGTCGCGGTGCACGCGAGACCGTGTAATCGTACACGCCGAGTGCCTGGTGCATGATATCTTCGTGAGTACCAGGCGCAGTGGGTCATGCGCCAGTTCGGTCTACGACAGGAGGTCCCAGCCCCTTGGGGGAGGGTGGCGGGTGTTGGCGCACGTACACGCGTAAGTTCACTTTTTTACTTCTTTCGTACAATGTGTGTTACATCCCCACCAAATAATTTTCTTGCCGTCCATAGGTACACTAGGAAGGGAGTTCATGGCACGATGTCCTAGTTGGATAGGATGGCCCCTTGGGTTGAGGGTTGGAGTGGCGCGCACGACGACCTCATCCAGTGTGGGCACGAAACCTACGACCCCGAGACGTACGGCCAGTACTTGGAGTGGTACGCTACTCGGACGAGGCTTCGGTGCATCCGGGTCGTGGTCGACCCTCCTCGACGTGAGGTCGCGATGTCGAACACGTACCCCACCCAGCCAGACTCCGCTTTCCACCGCTGCGTATGTATTCAACGGTCTTTATTTCATATTTAATTTGATAGACTTAGGTCTACAACTTGTTGATTACTTGTGCAGGTGGATCTTCACCGGGAGATTATCGAGTTGGTAGACTCCGCTTTCCACCGCTGCGTATGTATTCAACGGTCTTTATTTCATATTTAATTTGATAGACTTAGGTCTACAACTTGTTGATTACTTGTGCAGGTGGATCTTCACCGGGAGATTATCGAGTTGGTAGACTCCGCGCAGCACATAACGCTGGGGGAGACCAGAGGGATCCTGCAGCGGATCAGGGAGGTAGGAGTACGCGGAGTGCAGACCGCGACTGGTCGCACGCCAACCGACCCGGTGGACCGACCAGTGCGAGGACGAGGGGCCAGCCGAGGTGGCAGGACACGGCCTCCTGCCACGGACGTGGCGGGCTCGTCGTCGCGGCAGCGTGGGGGGAGCACCGCGGGACATGTCGGAGGTGAGTACGACACGTTCACATCGCTTCTTCATTTCGAACCTCAGAAGTTAGTAACGACGATCTTACTCGTTACGAGTCCTCGCTCCACCCGTACGAGGGCCAGGAGTATGTCACGTCGTCCGAGCACATTTTCGGGCCAACAGGTAAGTTCAGTTTGTTTGCGTAACATTCTTTTCGCCATGATTACGTTTGTAATGTAATTCTTCGCAGGAACGGCTTGGGAGGACGATGCATTGTCGCCAGACGATGCAGAACTATCAGCACCCATCGAGGACTTCTTCAAATACCCGCGCGACACGCAGCCTCGTGGAGGCTTCAACGGCACGTGCGCCCGCTCGACCTAGCCGATGCAGAGAGCCCCAGCGACACCACCGCAGTTACTCACGTGGTCGGGTAGTCAGCACCGACCCTCGACGTACATCGCGATCAAATGACGGCGAGGCCCGGCAACACGAGGTGCGACCCAAGAGGGGACGCCATTAGATATTGATGTCTGTAAATATCAGTAATGATAGCTATGTAAATTTTATTCTGTGTGCAACTATTTAAATGGTAGTCTGGAGTTTCGATATCAAATTTTTTCGACCATGTGACCCGCCGATCCTGATTTTTGCGACGTCGTGGGCAATAACTTAGCTAGCTTTTTAGGACGATGTGACCTGACGATCCTGCTTTTTACGACGACGTTGGCAAACGCGCTAGCTTTTTACGACGATGTGACCCGATGAGCCAGCTTTTTCTAAGGACGTGACTAGACGAGCTAGCTTTTCAGGACGATGTGACCCGACGAGGCACGTTTTTCTTAGGATATGACCAGACGAGCTAGCTTTTTAGGACGATGTGACCCGAGGAGCAAGCTTTTTTCTGAGGACGTGACCAGACGAGCTAGCTTTTGAGGACGATGTGACGAGATGAGCCAGCTTTTTCTAAGGACGTGACTAGACGAGCTAGCTTTTCAGGGCGATGTGACCCGACAAGGCACGTTTTACCAAGACGAGAGTCCCGGCCACGGCTCCATCCGCTCTAACTATAAATACAGCGCAACTCATCCAACAACTCCCCAGCAGCACCACCAGGTAGAAAACATGGACAAGGAGAAGGAATGGGAGAAAATTCGCAAGTTTTTGAAGGACTGGGTGTCTCCCCATGAGACCGCCGCTCGCCATCATGCCGCTAGTCAGCAGCCTTTCACACACCAAACTTTTCCGGAACTAGTGGATCTGAGGAAGCTGCCTCGTAGTACGTCTAGTGATTCTGGGTCGAGCCGCGGCCCCCCACCTATGCCCGCGGAATGCCCTCCGGAAGGGCCCCCGATAGGGGTGGCGCCACCCCTATGCTAGTGTCGGTACGTATGCAAGTGCGTCAAATCAACCGATGTGTGGACCATTGGGCAGCGCTATTGGTGCTGCCCAAACTACGTCATGGACTACACCGACAGGCAGCCGGTAATGAAACCGTATTTCGGGGTATAATGCTATTTTTCTTCCCGTAACGGCGTAACGAACTCTCTTTACCCACCGCAGTCTCCGCCACCCCTATGCGACTTCCGCCAGTGGATCGACGACAAGATTCACTCCTACGACATGTGGTAGTTGCTGAGACGGAAGAGCTGGGCGAGGGAGGACATCGAGACCCGTGAAAAGCGCCTCAAAGAGTTGAAAGTTGAGAAGGCCGAGCAAGGTATGCGGGACAGGCAGCGCGAGGAGCAGGAGCGTGAGCATGTGAGGCGATGGGAGGCCGAGAGGGAGCGGAAGAGGGCCATCGCGGCGAGAGCTAAGGCGCAAGGCGAGGAGTACAACGCCGAGCTGGGCCGCAAGGGCAAATGGCCATGTTCCACTTAGTAGTTCTACCCTATTCGTGCACATATCCTGTGAGGACCCGGAATATTTAACTAGTAACACTTAACCTCCAAATGGTTCTAGCGTTACTAATTAAACATTCTAAGCCTCGATGGTCATATGCTTCCTGCACTGCAAGATACGCACATCATCACAAAATTACACATCATTTCCATACAACATACAACACTAAGTTCAACAACGACATACATAAAGTAAAGTTATTACAAAAGAGAGCCGACCGGCCAAATAGAACAATATACAAGAATGACAATGAAGCAAAAGCGCCATAAGATGGCTAGAACAAAAGTCGACCTGTTAGCCACACACCCACAAGGCAACCGACCGGCCACTAAGCTAGTCGCCATAAGCTACCACAACACACTCACAAAAGTGAGGCCCTCGAGCTCACCTTCTTCCTCTCGCAACAAAACAGTTAAGCGTAGTAACCGAGTACAAAGATTGTCTTTGTACCGCAAGACTGACGTGTGGAATAGCGACCTATTCATAAACTACATGCAAGCTTATTTAGGTGGAGGTTGTATGTCTCATTTTGCATGAAGCCAATTTTATTTGCAATAATGTAATCCATTTTGAAAGCAAGTTTGCAAATCTGCTTTGTTATCAAAGTAATAGAAGTAAGGATACATACAAGTAACCACCGAAGTGACTATCCCAATAGCCACCACAACATAGCACGAATCCCGATCGTACCACCCATCAAGTTTTAATTTAAAAGGTTGTAGTCTAACTCTTGAAAGACCTTGCCAAGCGTGTCCATAACCTAGGACGAGGCTATTCGAATAGTTTTAACCTGCAGGGTGTACCAATGTACCCACACTTCGCATCGCTTCAAGCCACAAGCACACTATCAAGGTATGCCGCACGCTAAGTCCTACGAGACTTTTTCCAATATTGTGTATCAACCACGAGCCATCAGATGGGTAGAAACACCATACGCTTACATTGCAAGCCGAAAGACAACACATCCCATCACGGGTGAAGTCTTTCTGACACTACAATGCTCCCAACACCATCCTCCCGCGACCTCCCGCGACCCGAGGGCAATACACGCCAAAGTACAAAGTCAAGAGAGGTCCCATACCCTCTAATGTGGTTAGCACGCTAAAATGCTTGGTTTAGTGTAACAAGATGTTCGGTCCTTGTTGACTCAGCACCATTCCATCCACACCAAAATCACACCAACATACCATTGTGCCCAAGTCTAAATCATTTTGTTTTCGTTTTTAGTTTTCATAAATAGACATGGCACAAGGTGGAAATCATAATCATAATAAGTTTTATAATCAAGGTTATCGACAAGTCGATAATCGCCCATTTCTACCGAAACTAAGCATGGCTACAATTAATTCGCATCTACTAAGTGACAAGAGCCCATCCACGAACTCTAAATCACAGCAAGTAACCTAGGCTCATGGTAGTAGAGATTAATCATTTGCTAAGGAAATGCATCTACTAGGCCAACTATTAGCACAAAGTAGCAATGCATACATAGAATTTGTAATCAACATAAATACTTAAAATATCGGGATTAACATGATCAAACCGCTTGCCTTCTTGTCGTTGCTCAATTTGTTGTGGAGGGTCGCTTCCTGGATTACCGCAAATGTCTAATCCTAAGCGAGAGGCAAAAAGAACCAAGAACAACCAATAAGACGAGCCACAAATAAACCAATGAGCAAGCAACAATTATCCAAATGCGACAAATTTATACATAAGGTAGAATACGAATATACCTAGATATAGAAACCGAAAACCTAATTTGGATTTGTGGTGTAAAAGATATTGCCTAAAAACACATTTTCTACCATAATTAGCACTGTAGCAAAAACATTTTCTAGAAAGGTTTTGAAGCTGAAATTTTTGTGGTATCTACCCACTGGGATAGTGGTAACCCATATAAAATTTCAGGTCATTTGGAGTTGAAATGATTTAGTTATGATTTTTCTAAGATGCAAAACTAACATAATGCACTTTCCAGAAATATAAACTTGTGCAAAAACCCATTCCATATTATAGTATGATAACTGAGGCATTTCCTAACATCAAATTTATATTTTTAGAATTTACAGGGAATTATTGGTGCCTATTACAACATTAAATGAATTTTTAATTGCTATTAATAAGGTTAAATCCATTAACATATTTTTCTCAGCCGATTTAGACCTATCACCATTTTTAGATTAAAGTTTAGTTAATAACAAATTTATCAAAGTTAAAATCATTCAATTTACAGATATCCGTAAAAGATATGCATTTTCCAAGTTTTAATACACTCGAATATATAAAAAAATAGCGTAAAACAAGCTATTAAAGATTACGAATTTTCTACTACGTACATAGCTAAAAGCATTTTTATATTAAACTTTAGTGGAATACAAATTTATTACGCTTGGTTTCATGTAAAAGGACTTATCTAGAATTAGTTATGAATTTCTAAAGTTTTGATACAATTTTCGCTGATAAATAATTACTTACGTAAATAAAACCAACCCAACCGATAATGAACGACGTGGACGCCAGGGGCCGATGCGAAATCCAACGAGCCACACGCGACGAAAAACAAGCGCCGCGCGATTCATAACAGAAACCCACCGTTGGATCAAGCTCCAACGGCCACGAGAAGCATGCAACCGAGGTGCGACACCTCGACGAACCACCACCGCAGATCTAAAGATGAGCGGCTCGTAACCCAAATCTAACCGGAAGGTCCGATTGCACACATGATCTCACCGCAGATCACGAGATGGACGATCCAGATGATGAGGGGAACCTGATGGTCCAATGCATACAAGATCCGGCCGCAGATCGCGAAATGGACGGCGGTCCAAGATCGGCGTAACTGAGTGCCGACCGCGGGGCGCATGTCGGATCGAGAGTCATACATGCGAGATTTAACACACGCACAAAGCACGTGGGCCCACCCGCGATGACTTAAAAGAGGCTTTTAGGACAACTAATTAATTACTAATGACCAATGATTAGTGATGATTAGCAATTAATGTGTCATAAAGATCTTGAACAGAGGCGATTCGGGACGAGGGCCCACTTGTCGCTGACCCAAAAGGTATTTCGACGATTTATTGCTAACAATGATCGCAATAAATGAACCCAAAATCCGCCTAATGACTTCGGTTTTTCTCGCTTTAGGCTTACGCCCACATGTCGATGAGACATCGCCGTGTTAAGACGCCATTAATACCAGCAATGATTGGGTATTAATCGTGTCCTAACAAATGACGACAACGGCGCTCCCACCGACAAAAACGAAGGGTTTCACGGCTTGTCGCCGGCGATCTGCGCGCGCGCACGGACAATGACCAAAATGGGATCGCAATAACACCGAATCTAATGGTGGCATTCTCGCCGGCAGGACTAGAACGCCGCTGGCCGAAAACGAACGGAACCCTACTAAAAACACGAAAATAGCGAAAGCTCACCGCACCTAGGATGCGGTGCCATAGCTTCTAAGGACTAATCGGTTACCTTAGCGAGAAGAGGTTTCACGCACGGCCGAGAAGCTTGACCACTGTGGAAGCTCACGGACTTGGAGAAGAAAACCAAAATGACACCCAGCTACATGAGCGATACTAAGCATGAATATAGCTTCATTATGATCCACGAAGCTATAAGAGCAAGAGATGAGGAAGTGGTGCACTTACTGAGTCGAGGAAGACGATACTCACTTTTCGGCGAATTTGAACAAACCCCAAATTGACAATTTCGAGAATCAAATCCAAAATTAAGTGAGGGAAATGTCCAAGATAATAAAGGGATAAGGTTAGGGCGAAGAAACATGAAGGAGGACCACTGGAACACCAAGAACACCGATGGAGCTCCACTGGTCAACAATGGCGATTTGCCATTTTTGAGGTATTAAGCTCCAATATCGTGAGTGAGGCTTGGTGGTGATCTAAAGAGATACTAGGAAGCAATGAGGGCGCTTATAAAGCCTTGAGGGCATTAGGTTTGCACCACAAGCTCCTCAAGCAAAACACAAAGCACAATGAGCGCCGACAAGGGAAAAAGGTTGGGATGGTGCATTAGGTATGGCTGCCTCGAGGGTCTCCCATGCCCCTAAATGTCGCCTAGAGTGACAAGAGGAGGCATGAAATGACACCGCCATGCCCTCCACTATTCATGCACGCCAGAGGTTGAAGAAGACTAGAAAGACACTCGCGATTCTCAACCGCAGATTCAAAACGAACGGCAGAGATTACGCCACGCCCGAGGGTTAAAACACACGGGAGATTACGAGCCCTACGATCGTAAACGAACGACTCGGATTGCTCCACGCCGCAAACTCTTATTTACCACGGTTGGTACGCGAGCGCTGGATCTTAATCCAACGGCTCGATTCAAAAATGCAACCGATGGTCCGAATGGTTTCACGCCGCGCCGCGGCGATTTAGATCCAACTACCGGGATTCACGCGCTTTGAAAGAGTGGCTCGCGCGCTTAGTTGATCGACCGATCAATTGGCTCGAGCCCGAGTCCGACTCGAACCCAGTAACAAGAAACCAAGTTTGACTTTGAAATAAAAACAGAGACTTTGAAAGATTTGTTTGAGATAGCAAATTAACTCCAAAAATTATGAAAATTTTACAGGAGCTTGCTAACTCAGATATTAACCTTGTGTAAAATTTTCAGAGATTTTTATGTTGCGAATAAATCTCCAAAAATTCTGCAAGGCTCTGTTTTAATGTTTGACTGGCAGTCAAACCTGTTTGACTGCCTCTAAAAATATTCAAACAATTTCTAAAAATTGTGAAATTTTTCAGAGGGGTCACATACCATCACAGAGACTTAGGAAAAATATTTCCAGAGGATGATCATAAGATTTGACAAGATTGTTTTTGGAATGCCAAGATTTGGATCAAAAGGACTTGTGACAATGTACTACCATGATCCTTTGTACAAGAATTGTTTGGCACAACAGAAATACATGATGTAAGAAAAGTTTTAATTTCTACTGATTTTCTTACATTTGAAACACAAGCCCAAAATTGGGATGTTACAACTCTCCCCCTTACAAGAATCTCGACCGAGATTCCGCTTTACTCGGAGAAGAAGGAAGGAAAATCGCACGAAGGCGATCTTCTCGCTCCCAAGTTGCCTCATCTACGTAATGGTTTGACCATCGAACCTTAAGGAACTTGATGACACGGTTCCTCGCTCTCCGCTCAGATTCTCAAGAATACGAACAGATGCTCGCGTGTGAGGTCAAATCCTCCCGCACATCGAGAGTTTCCAACGGAGTTTCTCGGTCGGACACGGAGGCACTTCTTTAGGTGTGAAACATGGAACACATCATGCACACCCTCAAGTGCCGTAGCTCCAATCGTATGCCATCGCCCCAACTCTCTCGATGATGCGATAAGGCCCAATATATCGAGGAGCCAACTTGCCCTTGATGCCAAAACGCCGATGGCCCTTCAAGGGTGAGACTTTGAGATACACAAAGTCATTGGGCTCAAAGCTCAACTCACGGCGACGACGATCCGCATAGCTCTTTGTCCGGATCGGGCCGCGCAGATGCTCGCGATCAATCGAACTCGCTTTCGCCTCATTGATCGAATCGTAATAAAACCGCCGCCACCACCTCGACCGGCCAATGGGGTTCTCGCATCTCCTCCCATACAAAGCCTCAAAGGGTGCCATGCCAAGATGGCCCGAAAGTCATTGTTGTAGGAGAACTCAAAGAAATGGTAGGCACTTCTCCCACTTCTTCCCATAGGAAAGAACACAAGCGCGAGCATATCTTCCAACACTTGGTTGACTCGCCTCGTCCGCCATCGGGCCCGAGGATGAAAGGTCAGATCAAGTGAAGGCGGGTCCCCATAGCCTCTGCGTGCTATGCCAAAACCGCGAGGTGAAAAGTGCACCACGATCGTAAATAATCGCTTCGCACACCGCGAAGACTCACAATCCTCGAGACATAAAGTTCGCCAAAGGCCCCACACGGCCGAGTCTTGACAGAAGGAAATGTGCCACTTTAGTCAACCTCGCCGATCACGACCCAAATAGCATCATTCCTTGGATGAGCGGGCAATCCGCGATGAAGTCCATGCCAACGGAATCCCACTTCCATTCCGCACCGCAAAGGTGAAGAAGACTGGCCGACGCCGATGCTCGCCTTCACACGACAAAGACACGCCGCACTCGCAACGAACCCGCAATCTCGCTTCATTCGGGTCCACCGTAATCTCCGACGAAGATCCCGATACATCTTGGTAGCCCCGGGTGAATAGACAAAGGAGAGTCATGGGCTTCGGAGAATCATATTTCGCAATTCCATGACCTTAGGAACCACAAGACGCCTCAAACCACACAACGCCATGCTCGCCCTCCGAAAAGCACTTGGCCACCC
This sequence comes from Ampelocalamus luodianensis, assembly GCA_036346255.1. Taxonomy (NCBI): domain Eukaryota; kingdom Viridiplantae; phylum Streptophyta; class Magnoliopsida; order Poales; family Poaceae; genus Ampelocalamus; species Ampelocalamus luodianensis. Next base: position 44,774 of record JAYEVH010000540.1, on the reverse strand, counting down.
CATCCTTGATGTTCTGCTTGATCTCGCTCACACCAAGATTCACGTCACGTGTCGCCTTGATTTGGTCCACTAAGGTTGGTTGCACAACCAATGTAGCAAGAGAACCGCGCTCGATCAAACCCAAATTGAGGCGCTGAATTTCGAATGAGGGTAGGTCGCCGCTCTTGGAGCATCAACATGTTGCAATACACCTTCCGATCGAGTGCATCCGCAACGACATTGGCCTTGCCCGATGGTACCGAATGCCCATGTCATAGTCCTTGATCAATTCCAACCATCTTCTTTGCCTGAGGTTCAGATCTGGCTGGGTGAACAAGTACTTCAAGCTCTTGTGGTCGGAATACACCTCACAACGGTTACCAATCAGATAATGCCGCCAAATCTTGAGTGCATGGACCACAGCAGCTAACTCCAAGTCATGAGTAGGATAGTTGAGTTCATGAGGCCTCAATCGCCACATGCATAGGCCACAACCTTGCCTTCCTGCATAAGAACACAACCCAGACCCTGACGAGAAGCATCACAAAAGATATCAAAACTCTTGTGAATATCAGGGAGAACAAGCACTGGGGCTGAGGTCAATCGCTTCTTGAGTTCCTGAAAACTCACATCACAAGCAAATGACCACTCAAACTTCTTGTCTTTCTTGAGCAACTCGGTCATAGGCTTCGCAATCTTGGAGAAATTCTCGATAAAACGGCGGTAGTAGCCAGCCAAACCAAGAAAACTCCGCACATCGGTGACCGACTTGGGCTGACCCCAAGATAGCACATCACTGACCTTGCTAGGATCCACACCACACCTCCCGCAAAGAACATGGCCCAAGAATGCCACTTCCTTCAACCGTAACTCGCACTTGCTGAATTTGGCATATAGTGGTGCTCACGCAGCCTTGCCCAACACAAGCTTAAGATGCTCAAGATGCTCTTCTTCACTCTTGGAGTAGATAAGGATATCATCGATGAATACCACCACGAACCTATCCAAATACTCCATGAATACCGAGTTCATAAGATTCATGAATAAAGCAGAGCATTAGTCAAACCAAAAGACATGACTTGTACTCGTAAAGGCCATAACGAGTAGCAAAAGCCGCCTTAGGAATATCCTCGCCCCGATCCTCGACTTGATGATAGCCCGTCTCAAGTCAATCTTGAGAAGACTCGTGTTCCGGCCAATTGATCGAAAAGATCATCAATACGGGCAAAGGATACTTGTTCTTTACCGTCACCTCAATAAGCTGACGGTAATCAACACATACGCGCAAGGTCTTGTCCTTCTTCTTCACAAAGATAATCGACAACCCCAAGGAGATGAGCTAGGACGGATAAAACCCTTCTCTTGCAGCTCACCCACCGCTTCTTCTCTCCTCCAACTCATTAGGAGGCATGCGATACGGCCTCTTAGAAATAGGGGCGGTACCGGGCAGCAACTCGATCACAAACTCCAGATCTCGAACAGGAGGCATCCCGGGCAAATCTTCAGGAAAGACATCCGCGAAGTCACACACCGTGGGGACATCGTGAATCTCCAATGCTGGCTTTACTTCAAGGGCAAAAGGTGGGGTTCTCGCAATCGCGTGAAAACCCAACCTGCTTCACCGGAAGTGGTGAGGTAGACAATCTTCCCGCACAATCGATTTGCCCCAAGTGTTGGGACAACCAATCCATGCCAAGAATCACGTCCGACGCGTGCCGAGTCGAGTAGGATAAGACTCGCCAAGAATCCCACTCCTTCGATGTGGATAGGAACATCCCGGCATACTTGGTCAGCTCTCATTTCCGAACCCGGAGAGCGAATGAGCAGTGGAATCCCCAAAGGAACACAAATAAGTCCACAATCCACAAAGAAACGACTAAATAAAAGAATGCGAGGCCCCGAGTCAAATAAAATCAGAGCAGATGCGAATTAACAAGGAGCGCATCTAACACCACGTCGCGCGCCTCGTGCCTCCTCACCAAGCGCCACCATTTCCTTCTCTGTTCTTCTTCCTCCTCTCGGTCCTCCGTGGCGCACATGCAAGCAATGGCGTATGAGAGAGAGAGAAAGAGCGTTGCACATTGTCAAATCGAACTCCCTCTGCCAACATCACTCAGGGCATTAAATGCACCTTTCAAAGCTGCCTCCATCCCGAGTCTCAAATGCTCCCATCATTTCTTGGTCCATGACCGTGCATGATCCGGCTCACCATGGACTCATGTGTGCTCAAACCCTAATCCTTCCTCTATAAATAACCCCTTAGTCCCTCCCGGTGTTCCTTTACACCACACTTTGCTCATTCTCTTATTTGAGCTCAAAACCACTTCAAATCTTCAAAACACCATTTTCAACCGTGGAGCTCCAATGTGGATCTTGGTGTCCAAAGTGGTTCACCTTCAATATTTCTTGCACCCTTTTAGCCCTCAACTTCCTTTATATTTCCCCTAACTTAATTTTGGGCTGCATTCACAGACTCACTCAATTTTAAGTTTGGAGATTTTCTACGATTTCACCCCTTTCTTCTCCAACTCCTAAGTGGTTCTTTTTGCAATTACTTACTTGTGGAGCTTGTGGAACCCTAATGATGCTATTTTGATCACCCATTGGTGTTCATTTTGCTCGATTGTCGCTTTCCACTTCATCTTCCTACCCGATGAACTTCACCGTGTTCGAGTCTTCCCGCCATCTTTGAAGCTCGTCTGCGTAAGGTAGCTTCTATTTAGTCCCTAGAAGTGATGGCACTCGCTTTCGACCGCAGAGCTTTTTGCTATTTTCATGTTTTGCCGAAAATGGCTTGCTTTCCGGCCGTGGCGTTCTAGACCTCCACCGCGGCGAGGTCATCACTCATTGGGTCCGCAACGCTATTGCGAACCCATTTTGGTATTTTGTGGCGCGCCGTGACCGAGTCGCCACGACAAGCCGCTTTTCGCCGGTTTTGTCACCGAGAAACTCCGCTGCCAAATTATTAGGACACGCTTAATGCAATCATTGTCAATCATTAGAAGTATTAATTGTGTCTTAATCGCCTAAATGTCTCACTAACATGTGGGTCCAACCCTCTGTAATCACCACCGGGCGCTAATCGATGCTTTGACATCATTAATGCTAATGGTTATCATTAATCTGCCTTAGCATTAATGTGCCCAAATGGTCTTTGGGTCATCGACGCAGGGGGCCCGTGAGGCCTTAAACCTCGCCTCGGGTCATTAAGACTAATTATCGAGTTCATTAAATGTTAATCATTGTTAGCATTTAATTGGTACTAAATCGTCCCTTGTGCCACCGCCAGTGGGCCCCAATCACTTAAATCACCTCTGCTCAAAATCGTTAGGACACATTAATTGCTAATCATCATTAATCATTGGTCATTAGTATTTAATTAGCTGTCCTAAAGATCCCTTTAAGTCACCGCCATGTGGATCCGAGCCCGCACGCACGTGTGTTAAAGTCCGCGTGTGTGACTCTCGCCATTGACATGCGACCCCACGTGTCGGCGCTCCTAGTTGCACTTCGCTCTTGACCATCGCCCATTTCGCGATCGCGATCCGATCGTTGCACCGATCGGGTCACCCGATCCTCTCATCGCCGGGCCGCTCATCGCTTGATCGGCGGCCGTGGTTCGGCGCTGCTCGTCACCCAACCACACTCATTATGGACCCTCCGATTCTTGATCGACGGCCGTGATGTATTGAGCCGCTCGTCGCTCTCGCGCACTCTTCGCGCACCGCTGACTCCAAATCAAAGGCCCATAGTTGTCCACGCCGATTCTTTTCTCGTTAAGTATTGTTTATTTCGTAAGTAGTTATTTGTCAACCAAAATTGTATCAAATCTTTAGAAATTCATATCTAAATCGTAATGATCCTTTTTAAATGAAACCAATCTGTAATAAATTTGTATTTCACTAAAGTTTAATATAAAAATGCTTTTAGCTATGCTTTTGTGGTAGAAAATTGTAATCTTTAATAGCTTGTTTTCGCCATTTTTGTATATTCCGAATTGAATTAAAACTTAGAAAATGCATATCTTTTCTCAGTATATCTGCAAATTAAATGATTTTAACTTTGATAAATTTGTTATTAACTAAATTTCAATCCAAAAATGGTTGTAGGCTTAAATCAAGACTGTGAAAATCATAATAGATTTAACCTTATTGGTAGCATTTTAAAATTCATTTAATGTTGTAAAAGAGACAAGTAATTCTGTAAGTTCTAAATATATAAAGTTGATGCTAGAAAATCCTCCGTTATCATGCTTTCATCATTAAATAGGTTTTGCACATGTTTATATTTCTCGAAAGTGCATTATGCTAGTTTTAGAACTTAGAAAATCATAACTAATTCATTATAACTCCAAATTGTGCAAACTCAGTTTTGCTGTTGTTAGGATGACATTATCTACCCACCATAAAGATTTCAGATTCCAGATCATTCTAGAAATTTTCGCCATGAACAGTAACCGAAATTAATTTAATTAGCATTTTTCAGGCTGAGAGAACTTAGTTTAGCTATAACTTTTGCATGCTAAGTCCAAATGAAGTGATTCTTGTTTCTAAAATTGTCTAAAATTATAATATAGCTGCTGTATAAATTTCATTGTATTTGGAGAACTTTTGCTGTTGAGTTTTGTTTGGAGTTCTTGTTCTTATTTGAGTATCGCCTTTTCGCGTTAGGTTTCGAAGGAATTATTGTTCACGTGAGTGAATCCTCTGCAGCAAGAAAGTGATCTACAGCCAGGCAAGCAGTTTGATCATGTTAATCCCAGTATTTTAAGTAGTTTGCGAATTAATTGCTTAGCCATGCTTAGTTTCTGGTAGAAATGGGCCGACATAAGGAGCAAATTATCTCGTGTTGGTAAAGCTGTACAAACTCTGCAGAGTAGAAAACTATTCGAATAGCCGCATCCGCGGTCATGGACATGCTAGCAAAGCCACTATAAGTTAGACTTTGTTTTTGGTTTCAAACTGTTTTATCAAATGATTTGAGGATGGTTAGTCCTTGTGGAAAATTGGGTGGTCAGCCATGTGATAGGAGGGTATCTTTCACCATTTCATATGGAGGTTATCCATACTATAAAGTTGTCAATTTAAAATTTGATTTTTGATATAGTAGAAAAATGGCCTTGGAAATTATTATGAGTATTTAAACTGAAATTGTTGCTTTACGCAAAATAAAACATACCTTATTCACTTGTTTACCTTATGCTTGCATCTTCACTCAATATTAGGTGTAACTTATGAGCATGGTAGTAGTGCTCACTCTTGCTGAATAATTTTTATTCAGGAGAAGACTTCTATCCGGATGGTGAGGACCCAGACGTTTAGGCCTACGCCCCAAGATGATTGCCTGTGGCGAATCGTGTGGCCTACATTACTGCTTTGCTTCTGCTATGTTATTTGTTTATTAGACTTGGTTGTATTAAACCTTTGGAATATTTAATGTTATTTAAATTCTCGTGATATGATTGTGATATCAATTTTGTATGACTGTGTACGCTAGAAATCCTGGACTGATACATGAACACAGAGAATTCGGGATCCTTCGTTCCCAGGTTCAACACCCCCATACGTTGTGTCGAAGTCATCGACCTTTGAAAAGAACCGATGCTCCTAGGTGTGGAGAACCTTGATAGGAACCCACCCCCTCACACCCGATAACACAACACATTCCTTTTTATAGACAACACACACACCTAGCCTCCTGTGACTCAGAGCTAACACACGCCAGAGTACTAAGTCAAGAGGGGTCCCATATGTCCCTCATGTGGTATGCACGCAATAACGCTTGGATCAGTAACACAAGTAATTCAGTCCTTGTTGACTCGGGCACCAAGCACACACCCAAAATCACACCATCTTACCAATGTGCCCAAGTCTAAATTATTTTGTTTTCAGTTTTAGTTTTCTTAAATATAATACATACATGAGTACCCTGACTCAAGTAATTATAGTGATGAATCATGACCATCGCTGAGACGATCCCCATTCTACCGTTCTAAGCATTACTAAGCAACATCAATTCGCATGTTAAATATAATGTGACTAGAGCCCATCCATCGAGCTCTAAATCACAGCGAATATAAACCTAGTCTCAGTAGTAGAGGATGGATGTTTACCTAGAGTTCATGTATCTATTTGGCTCGCTATCGAGAAAATACTTGTCAACATAGCATACGTACATACATTTAAAATTAAAATATTAGCATGCGAATATAATAGGATCAACGTGCATCAAAGGATGACTGCTTGCCTTGTTGGAGACAACTTTCTTGCTGCAGAGAATCACTCTCGTATTCAATAGAATTGTCGGAACCTATTGAAAGAATCGAGGAAAACTAATAAGAACGAATAACACCGAAAATACTCAAAATCCAAAGTCATCAAAAAATCATTAAATTTACACAGAAGGTAGAGCATGATTTTAAATGAATTTAGCAACAAAAATCAATCGATTTGGATGCTACATGCAAAAGTTATAGCCAAAACAAAATCAGCTTTTGAATAAAATGCTAAAAAATTAATCTTGGTTACTGTTCATGCGAAACATTTCCAGAGAGTTGGTGAACATGAAAATTTAATGGTAGATAGAGCATGACATTCTAAGAATAACAACAATTTATTCACTTCATTTGGAGTTAAAATGAATTTCTTATGATTTTTCAAAATTATGAAAGTAGTACACAAGTCATATGTAAAATAAGATTTTCAGAGATAGTAACATGCTCAAAACCTAGTCCACATTAAAGTACACTAACAGAGGAAACCAACAAAATTTATTTCACTCTATTTGGAGTTACAGAGAAATACTTATGCATTTTTCAAGTTAAATGAATTTTCAGTGCAAAAATAGTGCTAAACCGAAAGTAATTCTACTAACAAATAATTATGGAATAGTAAAAAGCCTTAAAAACCATATCAAAGTAAAGTACACTAAAAATGTAACCCAACAAAATTTGAATCATCCAAAAATGAGTTAAAATGAATTACATATGCCATTTTGAAGTTTAATACAATTTTTCATTACAGAGTTAAATGATTTACGGATTTTCTTTAAATCCCTGAGCCGAGAATCGTTAGTACTATTGAGATCTAATCGGACGGTCCAAATGGGAGGTCACATTCGGACAGTCCGAACGGCGAAAACGATCTAGATCGTTGAGATCAAATCATACAGTTCAAAGTGATGGGAACGTTAGGGTGGTCCGAACGTTCCAAGAGATCCGGAACGTTGATCTCAAAAGGGACGGTTCAAAGTGAGGGGTTATTAGGCACTTAATGGCTGGACCCATGAGCCAAAGAGACTGAGTGACATAACTCAACTTTTAGACAAAGATTTACTCAATGATTAGCATTTAAACAAAGATTTGGTTCTTAAACACCTAGATATAGTTCCTGTCGGCTGTCCGACAACAAAGCGTGTCCAGAACGCGAGTTCGCTTGGTGTGCCGCTGACGAAGGAGGCTATGGCAGCGGCGGATAAGTTTGAAAATGGGGTCCTAGCACTATTGCACAGCGATAGGTACCGACGGTGAGTGCTCAGGCGAACTACAGCGGCGGCGCGGCGAGGTGAGGCGGAGAAGAAGGTACGACCAAAACGGCAATTGTGTTTTGACCATGCTCTCACCAACTAACACACGCACAAGCTACTGGAGGTGTCAAGGAATATACCAGAGTGGAGAGGAGGGCTAGAGCTCGTCGATGGAGGTCCGGCGATGAAGAAGATGACGAGGAGATGATGGCCTGAGCAAAAAGAAAGGGACTAAGAGGTACGGGAAGCTTCAGTATAGCTCAGAGATGGTACAAGAGTAACCAATCGAAGAATGGAGTGACTTACCGGAGTTGGGGACGAAGGGGACAATTTTCGGCCGAAGAAGAGGAATTCCAAAATCAGCCCGATCCTGAGGAGGAACAACCAAATTGATTTAGGTGTGAGGACCTGGGGTATTTAACTTGTAATATTTAACCTCCACATGGCTCTAGTATTACCAATTAAATATCCTAAGCCTCGATGGACATGTGCTTCCCAGAATTATAGCACACATACATCTTTACAAAATCATGTGTCATTTTCATACAACATACAATACCAAGTCTAGCAAAAGACATACAATATATATAGTTATTACACAAGAGCCGACCGACCAAATGACATCAAAGTAAAATAATAAACAATGGAAGCAAAATGCCATAAGATGGCGATAGCAAAAACCAACCGGTTAGCCAATAACCCACAAGGCAACCGACCGAGCCGCCAAGCTAGTCTCACCCGCCGTAGCAAAACTCACAGAAGTTGATCCCTTGGGGATCTACTTCCTCCTCTGCAACAACAAAGCAATGCAGTTGAGTACAAAAATGTGCTCGCAAGACTTACAAGTAACAAGCCTATACATAGCTACATGTGAGCTGAAACAAAGGAGATGGTTTTATAGTTAATTGGATGCATAAAGAAATTTTCATTTGCAATAAGGTAATAGATTGAAGGCAATTTGTCAAATCTGTTTTTAATTATTGAAATAACAGCGAGATAGCAATAGGTAACATGAATAACAACCTAGAAGTGATTAACCCAATAGCCACCACAACATAGCATGAATTCCCAATTCGTACCACCCAATTAAAGTTTTAGTGAAAAGGTTATAGTCTAATTCTCACGAGGCCTAGCCGAGCGTGTCCATAACCTAGGACGAGGCTATTCGAATAGTTTGAACCCTGTAGGGGTGTACCAATGTACCCACACTTCAGATCGCCTTTTGGCCACATGATTAAGCACAACTCCAAAGGTATGCCGGCACGGCTAAGTCCTACGAGACGTTTCCAATATTGTGCATTAACTACGAGCCGCTCGTATGGATAGAAACCCATACGCTACATTGTAAAGCTGAAGGTCAACTAACCCATAGGGGTAAAGCCTTCGGACAATTACAATGCTCCCAAACACCTTTCCTCCTACACAACCTCCTGCGACTCGGAGCTAATACATGCCAAAGTACTAAGTCAAGAGAGGTCCCATATCCCTCTAGTGTGGTTAGCACGCAAAATGCTCAGTACGGCGGCGCAAGTAATTCGGTCCTTGTTGACTCTGCACCATTCTAGTCACGCCCAAAAGCACACCATCATACCATTGTGCCCAAGTCTAAAACATTTTATTTTCAGTTTTAGTTTTCTCAATTAAACATAGCACAAGGTGCTGAACATAAAGTCATAATAAATTTTTGTGTGATCAAGGTTATCAACTAAGTCGACAACCGCCCACTTCTACCGGTAGCTAAGCATAACTAAGCAACATTAACTCGTAAACTACTAAGTGACAAAGGCTCATCCAACGAACCCTAAATCACAGCAAGATAATTCTAGGCTCAGTAGTAGACGATAAACACATACCTACAGATTATGTGTGAGGACCCGGAATATTTGACTAGTAATACTTAACCTCCATATGGTTCTAGCATTACTAATCAAACATCCAAAGCCTCGATGGACATGTGCTTCCCAGAATTGCAGCACATGCTCATCATCACAAAATTATACATCATTTCCATACAACACTTAACACTAAGTTCAACAACGACATACATAAAGTAAAGTTATTACAAAATAGCCGACCGGCCAAATATCACAATATACAAGAATGACAACGGAAGCAAAAGGTGCCATAAGATGGCTAGAACAAAAGTCGACCGGTTAGCCACACAACCCACAAGGCAACCGACCGGGCAGCCGAGCTAGTCGCCCCGAATGCTACCACAACACAGCTCACAAAAGTGAGGCCCTTCGAGCTCACCTTCTTCCTTTGCAACAATTTTCATTTAAGCAAGAACAATGAGTACACAAGGTACTCGCAAGACTGACGTGTGGAATAGCAGACCTATTCATATGCTACATGCAGGCTTATTTAAGTGGAGGTTGTATGTCTCATTTTGCACAAAGCCAACTTTATTTGCAATAATGTAATACATTTAAAAGCAAGGTTGCAAATCTGTTTTGTTGTCAAAATAACATCGAAATAATGATAAATACAAGTAACCACCTGGAAGTGGCTATCCCAATAGCCACCACAACATAGCACGAATCCCCGATTCGTACCACCCATCAAGTTTTAATTAAAATATTGTAGTCTAGTTCTCACGGGGAGTATCCGAGCGTGTCTATAACCTAGGACGAGGCTATTCGAATAGTTTTAACCCTACAGGGGTGTACCAATGTACCCACACTTCAGACCGCCTTTAAGCCACAAAGCACACTTCCGAAGGTATGCCGGCACGGCTAAGTCCTACGAGACGCTTTCCAATATTGTGCATTGACTACGAGCCGCTCGTATGGATAGAAACCCATACGCTTACATTGCAAGCCGAAAGACAACCAGCCATTACGGGGGAAGCCTTTCGGACACTGCAATGCTCCCATCACCATACCTCCTGCGACTCCCTGCGACTCGAAGCCAATACACGCCAAAGTACTAAGTCAAGAGAGGTCCCATACCCTCTAGTGTGGTTAGCACGCAAAATGCTCGAGACGGTGGCGCAAGTAACTCGGTCCCAATGACCGCACCGCCTACCACACCGTAATCACACCATCATACCATTGTGCCCAAGTCTAAATCATTTTGTTTTCAGTTTTAGTTTTCATAAGTAGACATGGCATAAGGCTGAAATCATAAATCATAATAAGTTTTATAGATCAAGGTTATCGACAAGTCGATAACCGCCCATTTCTACCGAAGCTAAGCATGGCTAAGCGATTAATTCGCAAACTACTAAGTGACAAGAGCTCATCCACGAGCTCTAATCACAGCAATAACCTAGGCTCACGGTAGTAGAGAATAATCATTTGCTAAGGAAATGCATCTACTAGGTCAACTAACGACAATAGTTTAACACAAACTAGCAATGCATACATAGAATTTTGTAAACAACATAAATACTTAAAAATACAGGGATTAACATGATCAAACTACTTGCCTTGCTGGAATTGCTCTTGCTACAGAGGAGGATTCTCAGGTTCAATATAATCTTCGGAACCTAACGCGAAAAGGCGATAAAACCAATAAGAACGAAGAACACCAAAAGGAACTCAACAGCAGAGAACATCCAAATCCCATGAAATTTACACAGCAACTAAAGGTTGATTTTGGGCAATTTTAGGAACAAGAATTACTTCATTTGAACTTATCATGAAAAAGTTATGGCTAAACTAAGATCTCTTAGCCTGAAAAATTCTAATTAAATTAATTACGGCTACTGTTCTTGGTAAAAATTTCTAGAATGATCTGGAACCTGAAAATTTTATGGTAGGTAGATAATAGTATCCTAACAACAGCAAAACTGAGTTTGCACAATTTGGAGTTGAAATGAATTAGTTATGATTCTTCTAAGATGTAATACTAGCACATTTCACTTTCCAGAAGCAATATTAAGAACAAGACTTATGCTACACTAAAGTGCATCCCTAGAGAATTTTAACAAAGTTTAGTTTGCCCAGATTGGAATTACAGAGAAAAAGTAATGCATTTTATAAGTTAATGAATTTTCTAGACAATATTTAATGTTGAGACAAAGTTAATACAACCTACATTAGTTTCTGCTACAGAAAAGTGCCTAAGTTCATTCTTAGATTGAAGTTCAGTTTATTACAAAGCTAGCGCAATTGAAATCATTCAAAAAGGAGTTAAAATGACAAAGTTACACACTTTTGAAATTTGAATTAGCTAAAAACTTAGGAAAACAGAGCTCTCGGGAGGTCTAATAGAACTGACGAATTCGGGGAGGTCGTGGCCGTCGATCCTTCATCGCATGGCTACAGACCTCGAAGCACAGCGCACCACGCGTCGCGCCAAGGGGAGGTCTGGACCGTTGAGATCGAATCCAACGGTCCCGACGAGTAGAAGTACAGCGCACGGGAAGACCTCTTCCCGCACTAGGGAGGTCTGGGCCGTTGAGATTAGATCCAACGGCTACGACCAGTGCATGCACATCGCACACAGAGGAGGTCTAGCCCGTTAGATCTAGATCTAACGGTCCAGAGCTGAGGAGGAGGTCCTAGACGGTCAAGATCTACCAGAGGAGGTCTTGAGCGGTCCAGATTTTATCGGGGAGGTCCTATGCGATAAGTTCTACGCGAGGGAGATCTCGACGGCTAAGATCTCGCGGGAGGTGCTCAACGGTCGAGATTTAACGAGGAGGTCCGCAGGACAAGTTTTTAACTGAATGAGATCCGGGCGGCTCAAATCCCTCTAGGAGGTCCCGAACGGTTCAGATCCGCTCTAAAGAGGTCCCGTGACTTAGCTTTTCCAAAAAGAGGACTAGAGGAGGTCTTTTGCAAAGAGGACCCGAGGGAGGTCCAGGGGGTGGTCTTTACAGCTGAGATTTGGCCTAGAGAGGTCTTCAACGGCTAGGATTAAGCTAGGGGAGGTCCTAGCGCTTAAGATTTTTCACAAAGCCAGATCCAACGGCTAAGATTCGACCTAAGGAGGTCTTTAACGACTGAGATTACTCTAGGAGGTCCAGGGACTTAGAACTTTCACAGAAAACACTCTACGGTACAGATCTAACTTGGGGGTGATCCTAAACGGCTCACGATTTCATCCAGAGGTCCGGGACTTAGCGACGCGCGTGTTTTGCCTAAGAAGACAAAGATTAATGATCAGCTCAGACAACATTAATGCCAATCATTAAACTACGAACATGTCCGAGTATGACACGACAAAACTCCCGAGCTAAAGAAAAGCTCATCACGGCGACGTGGACCACGCCAATGGAACCAAGGGCACCGCTAAGCTCACAATAACGATGTGGACCTACCAGACAAACTCTCGACGGCGACAACAACTCAGAAAACCGGCGAGCCGGAGAGGAGCGGTGAACAAATTTTTGGTAAAACCGAAAACATGAAAAAGGTCCGCCACGAGCTAACCTAATAATGCTCGAGCTCTAGGAGGCTAGAATGAACTTACCAGGGCCAAGATGAGGTTCAGAGGAGCTCGGAGGAGAGGAGGAAGCCGAAGGAGGCGCTCCGGTGACCAGGAACTCTGCCGGAGACGAGGAAGAAGGTAGGGACGACCGCGAAGAACAGGTCCCCACAATGCCTCCCCCTGAAACCAACTGATTTGGTTAGAAAAGATGCCCCAAGGTGCCTAATTGAACAAGTGGACAAGCCAAGGTTGCAATTAAACCACTGGAGCTCAAGCTTCGATAGGGAGCTCCAAGGTCGACAATGGTGGTAGGGAGGGTGGTGCTCTCGGGTGCTCAAGTTTGGGGCTCACGCTCACAACCGAGGGAGTCCAAGCACACAAGGAATGGAGAAAGAATAGGAGGAAGAAGACCACATGCTATACATAGCCGGAGCTTGGCAATGGCTCTGACAAGTTCATCAGGAACAAGGTCCATGCCTCGCCAAGAGCACGCATGGAGGACGAGTGGCGAGCAGTGAAGACTTTTAGGGCTAAAGCTGCAGGCATTAAATGCATGGCAGCCAAAAGAGCCGTTGACAAAGACAAAGGTGACATATCATCGCTCCCAACCGCTCTGTCTCGACACACCCACAGTGCTGAAAACCATGATGACCGAACTCAAGGAGGTCGGGAGGAAGAAAAAGGCGCCGAGGAGGTCCCGACGCCCCAGATGCGCTCGGGGTGGTCTGGGACGTCCCAGCATTTCCGAGGCGCAGGAGGTGTCTACGCTAGGGGTCTGGGGAGGTCGTTGACCGCTGGATGGAGATCCAAGGGCTTGACCACACCTAAGCGCCGAGCGCTCAAGAGCTCCTCGATCGGTGGGGAGGTCTGCGGCATCGATGGAGATCCAACGCCCAAAGACGCCGCCGCACGAGATCGAGCCCGAGTGTGTGCTGGTGACTTGACTCGAGCGAGTCAAATGGCTGGTCGGACTCGGGTCGACTCGAGCCCGAGTCCGCTCACTCTAAATTTGGGTTCCAAACCGATCCGAGTTTGGGGATTTATTTAAGGTAGCAAACTCACTCCAAAAATTATGAAATTTTACAGAGCTTGCTAGGTGAGTCATTGACCTTGTGTAAATCTTGCAGAGGTTTTGGGCTATACATTTTCCTCCAAAAATTCTACAAGGTGTCGGGCTAATGTTTGACTGAATTTAATTGTTTGATCGACCTCCAAAATATTCAAACAATTTCTAAAAATTGTGAAATTTTTCAGAGGGGCTACACATCAACCCAAGAATTTAGGAAACTTATTTCCAGGAGATGATCAAAAGATTCGACAAGATTGTTTTTGAAGGATCAAGATTTGAATAAACAGACTTGTGACTTTGTATTTCCATAAGTCTTGTACAGGAACTGTTCAGTACAAACAGGAAATACATGATGTAAGAAAAAGTTTTAATTTCTACTCATTTTCTTACATTTGAAACACAAGTCTGAAACTTGGGATGTTACAACTCTCCCCCCTTACAAGAATCTCGACCCGAGATTCCGTTCACTCGGAGAAGAAAGATGGATAATCTACACGAAGGTGATCTTCTCGCTCCCAAGTTGCTTCATCTTCAGAATGATTTGACCACTGAACTTTAAGGAACTTGATGACACGGTTCCTTGTTCTTCGTTCAGATTCCTCAAGAATGCGAACAGGATGCTCACGGTAGGTCAAATCTTCTTGCACATCGAGAACCTCCAATAGAGTTTCCTCAGTTGGGACACGGAGGCACTTCTTCAGGTGGGATACATGGAACACATCATGCACACCCTCAAGTGTAGCTGGCAACTCCAATCTGTATGCCACAGCCCCAACTCTCTCGATGATGCGATAAGGCCCAACATATCTAGGAGCTAACTTGCCCTTGATGCCAAGCGATGGCCCTTCAAGGGTGAGACTTTGAGATACACAAAGTCATTGGGCTCAAAGATCAACTCACGGCGACGGCGATCTGCATAACTCTTCTCGCTGATCGGGCGTGCGCAAATGCTCGCGGATCAATCGGACTCGACTTTCGCCTCATTGATCGAATCGGGCAAGAACTCGCTCTCACCGCCGACCAGTTCAATGGGGTTCTGTGATCTCCTCCCATACAAGGCCTCAAATGGTGCCATGCCAAGATCGGCTCGATAGCCGTTGTTGTAGGAGAACTCAGCAAATGGTAGGCACTTCTCCCACTTCTTCCCATAGGAAAGAACACAAGCACGGAGCATATCTTCCAACACTTGGTTGACTCTCTCCGTCTAACCATCAGTTTGAGGATGGTAAGCTGAACTGAAAGAAAGACGGGTCCCCATGGCCTCTTGCAACTGGTGCCAAAACCGAGAGGTAAAAAGAGAACCACGATCTGACACAATCGTTTGTGGCACACCATGCAGGCACACAATGCGGGATATGTAGAGATCCGCTAACTGACTCACATCGATCTTCGCCGGCACTGGAAGAAAATGGGCCACCTTCGTCAACCGATCAATGACGACCCACAAGGCATCCTTCCTAGAAGAAGTACGGGGCAACCCGGTGATGAAGTCCATGCCAACGGAGTCCTACTTCCACTCGTGCACGTGCAAAGGTGAAGAAGACTGGCCGACGCCGATGCTCGACCTTCACACGACAAAGACACGTCGCACTCGGTAACGAACTTAGCAATCTCACGCTTCATACGGGTCCACCAGAATCTCTGACGAAGGTCCTGATACATCTTGGTAGCCCCGGGGTGGATAGACAAGGGAGAATCATGGGCTTCGCGGAGAATCAGATCCCGTAATTCCATGACCTTAGGAACCACAAGACGCTGCCCGAACCGCACGACTCCGTGCTCATCCATTGAGAAGCACTTGGCTGTCCCATCCTTGATGTTCTGCTTGATTTGGCTCACACCAACATCTGTCTGCTGTGCCGCCTTGATTTGGTCCACCAAGGTTGGCTGCACAACCAAGGTAGCAAGAGAACCGTGCTCGATCAAACCCAAATTGAGCCGCTGAAATTCTGAAATGAGGGTAGGCTGCTGCTCTTGGAGCATTAACATGTTGCAATACACTTTCCGACTGAGTGCATCCGCAACGACATTGGCCTTGCCCGGATGATACTGGATGCCCATGTCGTAGTCCTTGATCAATTCCAAACACCTTCTTTGCCTGAGGTTCAGATCTGGCTGGGTGAACAAGTACTTCAAGCTCTTGTGGTCAGAATACACCTCACAACGGTTACCAATCAGATAATACCGCCAAATCTTGAGTGCATGAACCACAGCAGCTAACTCCAAGTCATGAGTAGGACAGTTGAGTTCATGAGGCCTCAACTGCCGCGATGCATAGGCCACAACCTTGCCCTCCTACATAAGAACACAACCAAGACCCTAACGAGAAGTATCACAATAGATATCAAAACTCTTGTGAATATCAGGGAGAACAAGCACTGGGGCTGAGGTCAACCGCTTCTTGAGTTCCTGAAAACTCACATCACAAGCAGTGGACCACTCAAACTTCTTGTCCTTCTTGAGCAATTCGGTCATAGGCTTCAGAATCTTAGAGAAATTCTCGATAAAGCGGCGATAGTAGCCGGCCAAACCAAGAAAACTCCGCACATCGGTGACTGACTTGGGCTGACCCCAAGATAGCACATCACCGACCTTGCTAGGATCCACACCACACCTCTCACGAAAGAACATGGCCCAAGAATGCCACTTCCTTCAACCAGAACTCACACTTGCTAAATTTTGTATACAGCTGGTGCTCGCGTAGCTTGCCCAACACAAGCTTAAGATGCTCAGCATGCTCTTCTTCACTCTTGGAGTAGATAAGGATATCATCGATGAATACCACCACAAACCTATCCAAATACTCCATGAATATCAAATTCATAAGGTTCATGAATAAAGCAGGAGCATTGGTTAAGCCAAAAGACATGACGGTGTACTCGTAAAGACCATAACGAGTAGCAAAGGCCGTCTTCGGAATATCTTCGGCCCTGATCCTGACTTGATGATAGCCCAATCTCAAGTCAATCTTGGAGAACACCCGTGCTCCGGTCAACTGATCAAAAAGATCATCAATACGGGGCAGAGGATACTTGTTCTTCACCGTCACTTTATTAAGCGGACGGTAATCAACACACATATGCAAGGTCTTGTCCTTCTTCTTCACAAAAATAACTGGACACCCCCAAGGAGATGAGCTAGGACGAATGAAACCCTTCTCTTGCAGCTCACCAAGTTGCTTCTTCAGCTCCTCCAACTCATTAGGAGGCATGCGATACGGCCTCTTAGAAATAGGGGCGGTACCGGGCAGCAACTCAATAACGAACTCCAAGTCTCGAACGGGAGGCATCCCGGGCAAGTCTTTGGGAAAAACATCCACAAAATCACATACTGTGGGGACATCCTGGATCTCCAAGGCTGGCTTCACTTCAAGTGCACAAAGAAGGGGCCCTCGCAACTGCGGTGAAAACCCAACCTGTTCACCTGAAGGACTGGTGAGGTAGACAATCTTCCTGGCACAATCGATTTGCCCCAAGTGTTGGGACAACCAATCCATGCCAAGAATCATATCCAGGCGCGCCGAGTCGAGTAGGATAAGATTCGCCAAGAATCCCACTCCTTCGATGTGGATAGGAACGTCCCGGCATCCTTGGTCAGCTCTCATTTCCGAACCCGGAGAGCGAATAAGTAGTGGAACCCCCAAAGGAACACAGTGGAGACCACTATAAACAGCAAACGATGTCGAAATAAAAGAATGCGAAGCTTCAGAGTCAAATAAAACCGTAGCAGGACGTAAATTGACAAGAAGCGTACCCAACACAACGTCGGGCGTCTCCTGTGCCTCCTCAGCCGAGATGTGGTTGACTCGGCCGCTTCCCATGCCCTGGGTCTTCTGGTCAGGTGGGTGACCACTCCCTTGCCCGCGCCCTCCATTAGGACGAGGGGCCGCTCCAATTTTCTTAGGGCAACTACTCGCATTGTGGCCCTTGTTGTGGCAGTAGAAGCAGGTGACGTCGGCAACTGGGTTGCGGGGAACACCCAGCTGCTGGATCGCAGGCGCACATGATTGAATCACGGCCTGCGGGGGACGTGGAGCTGGTGCCGAAGTCCTCGGCGGTGGTGAAGCCAAAGAACGGGCCCCTAGTGCAGGCCCAACACGGGGACGAACAAGGCCGTCCTGTGCAGACTGCTGGGCCTCCCACTTGCGCTTGCAGGACTCGCCCAGTGCTCTCGCCTTGTGCTCGGCGACGATGGCCTTGTCCACCAAGGTCTGGAAGTTAGGGAAGTCCACAATAGAGAGCTTGTCTGCGCAGCTCCTCGCACAAGCCCTCCATGAACTTCTCCGCTTGGCCTCATCGGTGGCCACCTCGGCGAGGGCATACCTCAAGATGGTTGAACTCATGGAGGTACTCGATCACGATTTGCGCCTGCTTGAGCGCAAGGAACTTCTTCTTCTTCACTTCATCGTAGCCGGGGACATGGGCCCGACGAAAAGTCGACTGAACTCCTCCCACGAGACCACGTGTCCGTGGATCGCATGGCGAGGAAGTTCTCCCACCATGAGAGTGCCGCACCTCCAACCGATGGGATGCGAAAAGTGCCCGCTCCGCTCCCCGGCATCGAGCAACGTTGAGCTCCGCCAACCGGATGCAGCAATCATCTCGCGTCCGGGATCCTCGGACCGGGAAAGGTAGGAGGCTGAGTACGGAGGAACTCCGCAAGCCCCCCACGAGTCTGATGTCCACCACCTCCTGATTCGGATGCACCAGAAGGAGTGGAGGTGTTCCTCGCGATGACCTCCAACACCCTGCGGTCCTCCGAACAGTTGCGTTCGATCTGCATAAGGACTTCAGCCATGGTTGGAGGAGGTGGAAGCTCCTCATCGGGACTACCCGGCTGATTCCGACCACTACGGGTTCCTCCAGCCATCCTGCTTCACTAAGACAAGTTAGCTACAACTCGAGACCCAAAAGCACGGAAATCCAAACTCAATTAAAAGGGCTCAAGAATAACCACAAAAGAGTACAAGACCATAAGTCACCAAATCAACTTTTCAAAACGACTAACCCGTATGGAAAGAACGAGTAATCGTTGGAGAAGACCAAAATTTTAGAACTCAACTCTAGCTCTAAATAGCCTAAAAATCAAGGTATAACCACCTACTAGAGTACTAGGTATTTAGCTAATTCATATCACTTCTTACCCTTTTATTCCCACAAGTTTTAGTTGGATTAGCCTCTTATTTTTAACACTATTTACTAACTAAGAGCTAGCTGTCCAGAATTTCTTTCTCCAAGCTCTTGGCCGAAACTTCCTATTCCAGAAACTCCCAATTTCACTAATGGACAGCCAACCTTTTAATAACAACACTCATGGTTCTCCCAAAACCAATTTAATCGATTAAACAACTATCTTTAAAAGAAGATGAGAGGAAAAACAATTTTCCAAATTTAACCAAGAATAAGGTGAGATGAGCAAGCTAAGATAGATAAGGAGTAAAATCTGAGAACTTACTTAAGTTTTCATAAACTATTTGAAAGTAAGTTTTCAAAATATCCTAAAGGCGACCAAGCTAGGGGTTTCTACGGTCGGTATGGCTCTGATACCAACTCTGTGAGGACCCGAAATATTTGACTAGTAATACTTAACCTCCATATGGTTCTAACATTACTAATCAAACATCCAAAGCCTCGATGGACATGTGCTTCCCAAAATTGCAGCACATGCTCATCATCACAAAATTATACATCATTTCCATACAACACTTAACACTAAGTTCAACAACGACATACATAAAGTAAAGTTATTACAAAAAATCCGACCGGCCAAATATCACAATATACAAGAATGACAGCGGAAGCAAAAGGTGCCATAAGATGGCTAGAACAAAAGTCGACCGGTTAGCCACACAACCCACAAGGCAACCGACCGGGCCGCCGAGCTAGTCGCCCCGAATGCTACCACAACACAGCTCACAAAAGTGAGGCCCTTCGAGCTCACCTTCTTCCTCTACAATAATTTTCATTTAAGCAAGAACAATGAGTACACAAGGTACTCGCAAGACTGACGTTTGGAATAGCAGACCTATTCATTTGCTACATGCAGGCTTATTTAAGTGGAGGTTGTATGTCTCATTTTGCACAAAGCCAACTTTATTTGCAACAATGTAATACATTTAAAAGCAAGGTTGCAAATCTGTTTTGTTGTCAAAATAACAGCGAAATAATGATAAATACAAGTAACCACCTGTAAGTGGCTATCCCAATAGCCACCACAACATAGCACGAATCCCCGATTCGTACCACCCATCAAGTTTTAATTAAAATGTTGTAGTCTAGATCTCACGGGGCGTATCCGAGCGTGTCCATAACCTAGGACGAGGCTATTCGAATAGTTTTAACCCTACAGGGGTGTACCAATGTACCCACACTTCAGACCGCCTTTAAGCCACAAAGCACACTTCCAAGGTATGCCGGCACGGCTAAGTCCTACGAGACACTTTCCAATATTGTGCATTGACTACAAGCCGCTCGTATGGATAGAAACCCATACGCTTACATTGCAAGCCGAAAGACAACCAGCCATCATGGGGGAAGCCTTTCGGACACTGCAATGCTCCCATCACCATCCCTCCTGCGACTCCCTGCGACCCGAAGCCAATACACGCCAAAGTACTAAGTCAAGAGAGGTCCCATACCCTCTAGTGTGGTTAGCACGCAAAATGCTCGACGGTGGCGCAAGTAACTCGGTCCTTAATGACCCGGGCACCGTTCCAGTCACACCCAAAATCACACCATCATACCATTGTGCCCAAGTCTAAATCATTTTGTTTTCAGTTTTAGTTTTCATAAGTAGACATGGCATAAGGCTGAAATCATAAATCATAATAAGTTTTATGTGATCAAGGTTATCGACAAGTCGATAACCGCCCATTTCTACC
This sequence comes from Ampelocalamus luodianensis, assembly GCA_036346255.1. Lineage (NCBI taxonomy): Eukaryota > Viridiplantae > Streptophyta > Magnoliopsida > Poales > Poaceae > Ampelocalamus > Ampelocalamus luodianensis. Next base: position 23,943 of record JAYEVH010000540.1, on the reverse strand, counting down.
GAAAGCTAAGCATGGCTAAGCGATTAATTCGGAAACTACTAAGTGACAAGAGCTCATCCACGAGCTCTAATCACAGCAATAACCTAGGCTCACGGTAGTAGAGAATAATCATTTGCTAAGGAAATGCATCTACTAGGTCAACTAACGACAATAGTTTAACACAAACTAGCAATGCATACATAGAATTTTGTAAACAACATAAATACTTAAAAATACAGGGATTAACATGATCAAACTACTTGCCTTGCTGGAATTGCTCTTGCTACAGAGTAGGATTCTCAGGTTCAATATAATCTTCGGAACCTAACGTGAAAAGGCGATAAAACCAATAAGAACGAAGAACACCAAAAGGAACTCAACAAAGAAAGAACATCCAAATCCCATGAAATTTACACAACAGCTATAGGTTGATTTTAGGCAATTTTAGGAACAAGAATTACTTCATTTGGACTTATCATGAAAAGTTATGGCTAAACTAAGTTCTCTCACTAAAAATTCTAATTAAATTAATTAGGGCTACTGTTTATGGCAAAAATTTCTAGAATGATCTGGAACCTGAAAATTTTATGGTAGGTATATAATAGTATCCTAACAACAGAAAAACTGAGTTTGCACAATTTGGAGTTGAAATGAATTAGTTATGATTTTTCTAACATGTAATACTAGCACATTTCACTTTCCAGAAGCAATATTAAGAACAAGACTTATGCTACACTAAAGTGCATCCCTAGAGAATTTTAACAAAGTTTAGTTTGCCCAGATTGGAATTACAGAGAAAAAGTAATGCATTTTAAAAGTTAATGAATTTTCTAGACAATATTTAATGTTGAGACAAGTTAATACAACCTACATTAGTTTCTGCTACAGAAAAGTGCCTAAGTTCATTCGTAGATTGAAGTTCAGTTTATTACAAAGCTAGAGCAATTGAAATCATTCCAAAAGGAGCTACGACCAGTGCATGCACAGCACACGCAGAGGAGGTCTAGCCCGTTAGATCTAGATCTAACGGTCCAGAGCTGAGGAGGAGGTCCTAGACGGTCAAGATCTAACAGAGGAGGTCTTGAGCGATCCAGATTTTATCGGGGAGGTCCTATGCGATAAGTTCTACGCGAGGGAGATCTCGACGGCTAAGATCTCGCGTGGGAGGTCCTCAACGGTCGAGATTTAACGAGGAGGTCCGCAAGGACAAGTTTTTAACGGAACGAGATCTGGACGGCTCAGATCCCTCTAGGGAGGTCCTGAACGGTTCAGATCTGCTCTAAAGAGGTCCTGTGACTTAGCTTTTCCGAAAAAAAGGACTAGAGGGAGGTCTTTTGCAAAGAGGACCCCGAGGGAGGTCCAGGGGGTGGTCTTTATGGCTGAGATTTGGCCTAGAGAGGTCTTCAACGGCTAGGATTAAGCTAGGGGAGGTCCTAGCGCTTAAGATTTTTCACAGAGCCAGATCCAACGGCTAAGATTCGACCTAAGGAGGTCTTTAACGACTGAGATTACTCTAGGAGGTCTAGGGACTTAGAACTTACACAGAAAACACTCTACGGTACAGATCTAACTTGGGGGTGATCCTAAACGGCTACGATTTCATCCAGGAGGTCTGGGACTTAGCGGCACGCCGCTTTGCCAAAAGACAAAGATTAATGATCACCAGACAACATTAATGCCAATCATTAAACTACGTAACATGTCCGAGTATGACACGACAAAACTCCCGTGCTAAAGAAAAGCTCACCACGGCGACGTGGACCACGCCGCGGAAACAAGGGCACCGCTAAGCTCACAATAACGATGCGGACCTACCAAGGTAACTCGACGGCGCGACGGCTCAGAACACCGGCGAGCCGGAGAGGAGCGGTGAACAAATTTTTGGTAAAACCGAAAACATGAAAAAGGTCCGCCACGAGCTAACCTAATAATGCTCGAGCTCTAGGAGGCTAGAATGAACTTACCAGGGCCAAGATGAGGTTTAGAGGAGCTCGGAGGAGAGGAGGAAGCCGGGCGAGGCGCCCGTGACTGTGAACTCGCAGAGACGAGGAAGAAGGTAGGGACGACCGCGAAGAACAGGTCCCCACAATGCCTCCCCCCTGAAACCAACCGATTTGGTTAGAAAAGATGCCCCAAGGTGGCTAATTGAACAAGTGGGCAAGCCAAGGTTGCAATTAAACCACTGGAGCTCAAGCTTCGATAGGGAGCTCCAAGGTCGACAATGGTGGTAGGGAGGGTGGTGCTCTCGGGTGCTCAAGTTTGGGGCTCACGCTCACAACCGAGGGAGTCCAAGCACACAAGGAATGGAGAAAGAATAGGAGGAAGAAGACCACATGCTATACATAGCCGGGGAGCTTGGCAATGGCTCGGACAAGTTCACTGTGAACAAGGTCCATGCCTCTGCCAAGAGCACGCATGGAGGACGAGTGGCAGAGCAGGTGAAGACTTTTAGGGCTAAAGCTGCAGGGCATTAAATGCATGGCAGCCAAAAGAGCCATTGACAAAGACAAAAGGTGACATATCACTGCTCCCAACTGCTCTGGTCCTGACACACACACAGGTGCTTGAAAACCATGATGACCAGAACTCAAGGAGGTCGGGAGGAAGAAAACAGGCCGAGGAGGTCCCGACGTCCCAGATGCGCCGGTGGTCCCGACGCCCCATTTCCCGACGCAGAGGAGGTGTCTACGGCTAGGAGGTCCAGGGGAGGTCGTTGACCGCTGGATGGAGATCCAAGGGCTTGGACCACACCCTAAGCGCCGAGAGCGCCAAGAGCTCCTCGATCGGTGGGAGGTCTATGGCACCGGATGGAGATCCAACGGCCCAAAGACGCGCCAAGACGATCGAGCCCGAGTCTGGCGGTGACTTGACTCGAGCGAGTCAAATGGCTGGTCGGACTCGGTCGACTCGAGCCGAGTCCGCTCACCTAAATTTGGGTTCCAAACCGATCCGAGTTTGGGGATTTATTTAAGGTAACAAACTCACTCCAAAAATTATGAAATTTTTACAAGAGCTTGCTAGCTGAGTCATTGACCTTGTGTAAATTTTGCAGAGGTTTTTGGGCTATTCATTTTCCTCCAAAAATTCTACAAGGTGCTGGGCTAATGTTTGACCAGAATTTAATTGGGTTTGACTTACCTCCAAAAATATTCAAACAATTTCTAAAAATTGTGAAATTTTTCAGAGGTGCTACACATCACCCCAAGAATTTAGGAAACTTATTTCCAGGAGATGATCAAAAGATTCGACAAGATTGTTTTTGAAGGATCAAGATTTGAATATACAGACTTGTGACTTTGTATTTCCATATGTCTTGTACAGGAACTGTTCAGTACAAACAGGAAATACGTGATGTAAGAAAAAGTTTTAATTTCTACTCATTTTCTTACATTTGAAACTCAAGTCTGAAACTTGGGATGTTACATTATGCATCTAGAGGATCAACTAACCGACAATAGTTTAACAACAAAATAGCAATGCATACATAAACTTTGCAAACAAGATACTAGACTTTTGAAAATAATAGGAGCAATATGATCAAATAATGCTATATCTACTTGCCTTGCTGGTAGCTCTCTTGCTACAGAGGGTCACTCTTGGGCTCAACAAATTCTTTGGAACCTATCGCAAGAACGCGAAAATCCAATAAGAACGAAGAACACCGAAAAATAATCAAAAACCAAAGTCATCCAAAATCCATGAAATTTGCACAGCAGGTAGAACATGATTTTAAGTGAATTTAGCAACAAGAATCAATTGATTTGGACTAAGCATGCAAAAGTTATAGACTAAACCATTTCAATCTGCTGGAAAATCCAATTTAATTGCTTTCTCTTATTGTTCATCGCACAAATTTCCAGAAAGTTTTTGAACATGAAATTTTTATGTTAGGCAGATAATGACATCCTAAGAACATCAAAATGGGTTCACTTCATTTGGAGTTAAATTGAATTACTTATGATTTTTCTAAGTTATGAAACTAGTGCACAACATTTTTCAGAGACAAAGACATTATTAAAACTTACTCTATACCAAAGCATATTAATAGAGGAATCTAACACATTTTAGTTTGCTCAATTTGGAGTTACATAGAATAACTTATGCATTTACCAAATTTTAATGAATTTCTAGAGCAACAATTAATGCTAAAGCAAGTTAATACAATCTACACAATTTTCTGGTACAGAACAGTGTCTAAACACATTTTTAGATTAAAGTTCAGCTAAATAGAAATTTAACACAATTTGAATCATCTAAAATGGAGTTAAAATGAATTAGTTATGAAATTTTGAAATTTAAAACAATTAATCAGTTCACAAATAAAAGATTTCGGGAATTACTTATCACCAACCCAAAGTGAAAAAACTCGGGCCGCCGATTTTGAATCGAATAGCCCAAACACGAGGGCGATCGAATGCACACAAAGCCATACATCGAGCCAACCGCTGGATTAGATCCAACGGACTAATCCAACGGTCCACAACGGGAAGACATTCGATGTCCGAACGCCCACGCATCCGGATCATCGACCGATATGGAACGCTCACGTTGAGAGTTCCGCTCGGAGGTCCGAACGTTCAACATATCTGAGCCGCAGATCTAAAAATGGATGGTCCACGGGGACTGGAACGCTAGAACTTCGAACGCGCTGAGGAGTTCTAGACTGTTAGATCAAGATCTGACGGTCCAGAACTACGAGGGGAGGACCTATGGTTTTAGATCTACAAGAGGAGGTCTTGAGCTGCTCAAATCTCTAAGGGGAGATCCTGAACAGTCTAGATTTACTCAGCGGAGGTCCTGATTGATAAGATCTAAACGAGGGAAGGTCTTGGACGGCTTAGATCTCCCAGGGGAGGTCTTGGACGTTCAAGATCTACCGGAGGAGGTCCTAAAGGTGGTCTTGAGGGGAGGTCTAAGGGGAGGTCCTTGCAAAAATTCCAAGGGAGGTCTTTTTGCAAAGAGGACCCAGAGGGTGGTCCCGAGGGTGGTTTTTGCAAATGACCCAGGGTGGTCTTTACAAAAACGACAAAAAGGGTGGTCCTGGGATGGAGGTCCCGAAGGTGGTTTTGCAAAAATGACCACGGAGGTCTTTTATGAACACAGAGGGTGATCCTAACGGTAAAGATCAAACCCGAAGAGGTCTTTAATGGCTAAGATCTAAACCTAAGAGGTCCTGAAGGTTGTCTAATCCCGAAGGTTGTCTAAGGGGTGGTCTTACGACAACAGGACTCAAGTACCACCTGGTTTTGCACGACGGCTTGTCGCGACTGACTCGCCACGGCGCAAACCAAAGGCAAACAACAGTTCACAATAATATTGCGCACACAATGGGAGCACTTTCAACGGCTGAACTAGCCTAAAACAATGGCGAACCGGAAAGTGGCGATGGTGACAACCACGGCCAACGAAAAGCAAAAGAAGCTCCGTAGCGATCCAAAATAGTAGGTGCCCGAGCATCTTGGGACTACCACGAAGGTACCTAAGCACAGAGGAGGTCCAAGGGTGGTCGGAGGAGCTCTGGCGACGACGACCACCGTCGGCGTTGAGGACGACAAAGAGGATAAGTGGTCCTGAGCAAACAGAAGGTAAAAGAGAGGTAAGGGCACTTCAAAAGACCTCCTAGATGGTCCAGGAGCAAGCAATTGAAGCATAGAGGTCCTTACCGGAGTTGGGGACAAAGGGGACCTCCTTCGACCGCAACAATTGAAACCCAAAATTAGATTATTCCTGAGAATAACATCCAAAATTGAGTTAGAGAAAAAGCTTGAGACGATGAGAGATACTGAAAGGAGCATAAGATGGACAAAAGAATCACTGGGGTGCTGGCAATGGGGGAGGTCCTCCACGGTCAACAATGGCGACAAAGGGTGTTCTTTGAGTTTTTAGCTCACGGAACAAAGAGTGGGCTAGGGTGGCAAAGTGGTGCTAAAGAGGAACAAAGGAGGAGCTCAGTGGTCCTCAAATAACTCGAGGTCAACGGTTGAGCGAGGATGAGCTCTAATGGTGGATGAGACCTAAAGTTCTGCCAAGGGCGAAAAAGAGGAAGGGAGCAGGTAAGGAGCAGGGCTAAACACTGACAAAGACGAAAACGTGGCTCAGAGCCGTTGAGGGGGGGGGGGGCCCAACGAGGTGACTTGGTGCTGCACCTCCTCTGCCATGGCGCACGCATGTACGGGCGCAAGGAGGAAGAAGAGGAACAGAAAATGAAGTTTTATGTTGAGTCAAAAGGCCTTGACCGTTGGATCAGAAAAGGGTGGCTCAGATTAAATGTGAGGTTCGGAGGTCTGATCAGCACATTCAATCTGGAGCGTTGAAATGAAATACAACGGCCCAAAAAGGATCGCGCCCAACTGACCGCACCCGAGTGCGGTTAGATGACTTGGTTTGACCAAGCCAAGTGGTTGGGCTCGAGCCTGACTTGAGCCCAATAGTGATTTAGGCTAGGTTTGAAATTAGGGCAGAAACTTTGGGAAATTTTTTAAGGTAGCAAACTAACGCCAAAAATTCTAAATTTTTTACAAGAGCTTGCTAACTCTAGGATTGACCTTGTATAAAATTTCCAGAGCTTTTTATGTAGAGCATTGTTCTCCAAAAATTTCCTAAGGTTCTGAGCTAGGGTTTGACTGACCTCTTAAAATATTCAAACAATTTCTAAAAATTGTGAAATTTTTTAGAGGCCTTTGGCACCTGTACCTCGCCCTCCGCAGGCCGTAGCTTAGCCACTTGCGCCTGCAAGTCAGCCAGGTGGCCTCCGCAATCCAGCTGCCAAGGTCACTTGCTTTTTCTGCCACAACAAGGGGCATTATGCGAATAATTGCCCTTAGAAGACCGGAGCGGCCCCTCGTCCTAATGGAGGACGCGGGCAAGGGAGTGGTCACTCTCAGGATTAGAAGGTGACCTAGAAGACCCCGAACGTGGGAAGAGGGCATGTCAACCACATCTCTGGTGAGGAAGCGCAGGAGGCACCTAACGTCGTGTTGGGTATGCTTCTTGTTAATTCTCGCCCTGCTACCGTTTTATTTGATTCCAGAGCTTCTTATTCCTTTGTATCCAAGTCTTTTGCTACTGTGGGTGATCTTCTTTTTGCTCCTTTGCTTGTCCCTTTGCTCATTCGCTCTCGGATTCGGAGTTGAGAGTGAATTTGTGGGCGCCCTGATTATTGAAATGTACTTAATTAAATTCATCTGTAGCACAATTGTTAATGAAGGAACAAAGACGCCCCTTTATTAAAGATCATGCTAGGAGTATAAATTTAATAAGTAACCGATCCAATTATCAGGCTCCCCGGATATATATATATATATCTCACAATGGTTCCCAGGATCAACGACCATTGCATATATATATCCTTCAACAACATTACATCATACACATACAAGTCATACATTCGCATAATTAAACATAAGTTTACATCATTCGGTTTAGTACTACAATATTAAGTGACTTGGTCACTTCAAAAGTTTAACAGCGGAAGCAAAATAAAAACTTAAAGTACACCAATGGCCTCATCCACCCGCAGTCAATTGCGTGGAGGAAAGAAGTAGCTCTACTCGTTAGCGTCTCTCGATCGGCGCTAACGGGTACTTCATAAAGATAACCGTCCTCACCGCAACAATAGGTGATAGTACCTTGAGTACGGAAGGTACTCAAACAAGTCTTACACAAACTAATAAAAGAAAGTGTTGATTAGAGCCTACACAAAGGAGTAGAATTTATATATGCATAAGGTTACAACAGAAGGTATAAAGGTTCAGATTTGCATAAAGCTACACATCTTAACCTACAATTGCTAAATTTTGACAAAGCAATTTAGTAAATCAAAGTTTAGCTAGAACAAGTAAGTAAATGACATAATTATAACAAGATGCAAGGCATGAATCCCTCATGCACACCCAAAACGAAACCAGATTTTGAAAATCAAAACTTCTATACAGTGACATCAATTCAAGTTATCGTCCATGACCGTGGACACGGCTATTCGAATAGCTTTATACCCGCAGGTGTACATCTTTACCCACATGACTTAGTCACCGTTGCCTTCTGGATGCCTCCGATGATGACACACTTCCTTTGGTATGCCGACCGGGAAACTAAGATTTGGTATTTTTCAACAAGCTAACACTATTGAGTTGGACCCCATGTGTGAGTGATCTCGCTTAAACAACGATCGATAGCATCCGCTAACTGGGCACACATGTTGCGTTAGGAATGCCACCCAATCAAAAGAAATGCAGGTTGGGTTCGCTACCCATAGTAGATTGCAATCGGCATCTTTAAGGTGCGTATATGCTACTGAGCACATATACGCCTCACCCTTCTAAGAACATCCGACATCGACATACAAGCTCACATGGCATAAAACGCAGTCATAAGACCAAAGCATCTATGCCATACAAGGTCAATACACATATCCTTACTCTCTGTTTCCAACCCAATAGTCTTAACATTTTACTTAACCAAACAAATACCATACACTGCATGTGGAAGTACGTGGGGACTTGAATTGAATAGTCGAGTTCGGTCCTTAATTCATCCGGATAAGTCCACCACAAAACCCAATCTCGTGCACAAAAGCACCATCACTAGCTTCCTCTTGTCCGATCGCTTTAAATTTCAAATACAAGTCTGATTTAAAGAAACCGACAAAGAGTTTAAAATAACAAAAGTTCGATTAGATTCCCATGTTTGACAAGATATTCTTGTCAAACTCTAAAATCTCTAGATCGCATGTCTAAGCCAAAATGAAAATATAGGTTATAATATACGATACTATGCTAAGGTTGAGTGTATGGTGACAATTGAGGTAATCCATCATGTTAGGTCATAACTAACTACTACAGATCATACTTTGTATTTTCGTAAACATAGCATGCACAGCTTGTCACCGGATTTAGAAAATCTAATGTATAAAATTTGGGATCAACATGGTGCGAGAGGAAGCTTGCCTTGATAGTAATAAACTTCACAGGTGTTCAGTTGTTCAGAGACAGATTCAAAACTTCGATGAACCGATTCTATAAGAAGCAAATAAATCCAATAAATGCCAAAATCGATAAAGTGAGTACAAAATGGAAGAAACATGCATGATCAATGCGAAATGCATGATTAACGATATGCTTAAGCCATAACTATCCATAATAGTGAGAATAACCCATATTATAACCTCATCGTTTTCAAATGACGTAAACTAGGGTTTAGTTCACGATTCGATTTTCACATTTTGAAAAGAACGAAGCAGAGACAGAGCGACTTTCGGTTAATCAAGAATAGATTAAGTAAAATACGTTAATTTGAAACTTAGTCTAAGGTTTTAGAGTGGATAATACCTAAGCAAACCTAGATTAACCCTATTTGGTCGATCACGAACCGCCAAAATTCAAAAGTTGTCGGTTAAACCGACAACAGAGACAGAGATGATCCTGCTACAAAATGAAGTAGATAGTAATAAAGATCAAGAGACTAACTTGTTATGCCACTAAGGTTTAGTTTAGACCTAACTAGGATAACAAGTCAACAAAAGAAACCCTAGGTCTTGAAAAGATATGGAAAACCAAAGTTATAATAACAACTTTTCGCTTTGAAGCAAGTTGAAGCTACTGATGCTCAAAAGAATGATTCCCAGAAGCTTCTAAGGTCCTTAAGATGCTCAAGATATTATAACTAGGGTTTTTAGCTTACCAGGATGGGAAAGGAGCCAAAGACTCTGAAAACCGATGATGATTGACAGAGAAATAAACTCTGGTTTAACCTACAAAAGATGTCAAATCTTTATTACAAGGTGAAACCAGGGTTTAGGATGGATAAGCAAAAGGGACAAGAGCAAGAACTCCACTAGCCAATAATGGAGGATGAGCTTCTTCGGTCAACAATGGCAACAGCAAAAAGCTAGGGTTTATATATGGATGTTGAGCTACAGGGCAAGATGGAAAGATCTAGAGTTGATGAGGTGTCTACTTAGCTAAATATCCAAAAATTTGTGGCATAATCTTTGGATAATCCTCTCCTCTGCTCTCAGAAATGGCTGCGCGCAGAGATAAGGAAGAAGGGAGGCAAAATATGACATGTGGGTCCCTTTGTCATTCTCAGCCCCGCGTGCCTCCTAAAAGCTCAAAAGAATATCAGCCGTCCGATTGGAAATGGGTCGTGGATAAATAGAGAGATTAAAAGATTTGAATCGGTATCTTAAAATATGGGCCGTGCGATCTCAAATGGACGATTGAGATTTAATGGAGCCTTCGGGTAACCCGAAGGTTACATTCAAAGAGGAGCGTTGGATTAGAATCCAACGGTCCTATGAAGATCGGGCCCTAAACGCACGCGGTCAAAAAGGGCACCGTGGGATGGAGATCCAACGCCAGAATAAATGCGCGCCCTTGAGTTCAAAAACAAAAAGAGCGCGCGGTTGGATTTAAGATCGACGGTGGAGATTGGGTTGAGGGCGTGACCGAACGGCACAATGATCGCACGTTGGTTTGGAAATCAACGCCACGATGGAAAGGCTCTGAGATAACCCGAAAGCCCATTCAATCCAAATCCGCTCTATTAAGATCCGACGGTGGAGGATTGGAGGCGTGTTAGGACTTTGGAACTAAAGTTGGATGCCGTTGGATGAAGATCCAGCGGTGAAAATCGCGAATACGTTGATAGCGCGCAGGCTTTGCGCATCTCGGCCGTCCATCAAAGAATCGACGGCTTGCGCCGCTAGGAAACTTGGTCACGTACTAGCGTGTCCGTGCACCCGATTACGCGCTTTGGACCCAAACTTGTTGAGCTCGAGTCGCTACGATTGCCAATGGCTGGGTTTAGACCAGATTAGTTGACTAAGCCCTATTCAAACGCTCAAAAGTTTGACTGGGCTTTAAAAATAGCAAATAGATTTGTAAAATCATGAAGTTTTGCCAAGAGGCTACTGGGATGATATATTTCCCAAATAAATTTATAAAACCACAATTCCGCTTTGTAAAACACATAAATATTTATTTTAGCCCGAAAATATTCATTTAAAGATAATTATTTTTCTTTAAGTCAATATAATTTCTAAAAATACAACAAAAATTATTTTTATTCAAGATAATTTATCTAGGCTTTAATAAAAATACTTCCCAGTCATAATACAAGTTTTATCTTGTATTCCTTTAAGACTTTAAATGGTCCTTTTGGGATTTTTGGCAAAAGGAAGGTTTTAATTTGTAACATGTCGCCCAAATTGTAGAAATGAATAAGAATGCTATGAACAGCACCTCATTCTGTTCATAAAGCATTTTATTACTGTTTATAAAGTTGGGGTGTTCAGAAATTAGAGTGTCGGATGTTCCTGTCGAGATCGAGGGGGTGGGATTTTTCGGCAAATCTTATCCTCCTTAATTCAGCAAGCTTGGATGTGATTCTGGGTATGGATTGATTATCCTAGCATTTGGGGCAAATCGATTGCGCCAAGAAGTGCGTCTACCTCACAAGTCCCTCCGGCGAGCAAGTTGGATTCTCTTCGAAGCTACAAGGACCGCATCTCTTCGCACTTGAAGAGAAGCCGGCTCGAGATATCCTTGAAGTCCCTGTGGTGTGTGACTTCATCGATGTCTTCCCCAGAGAATTACATGGGATGCCACCAGTTCGAGACCTCGAGTTCGTTATCGAGTTGGCGCCGGTACCACCCCGATTTCAAAAAGGCCTTACCGGATGCCTCCAAATGAGTTGGTGGAGTTGAAGAAGCAACTTGGTGAGCTTCAAGAGAAGGGTTTCATCCACGCTAGCTCATCTCCGTGGGGCTGTCCAAAGAATCTTTGTAAAGAAGAAGGATAATACTTTGCGCATGTGCGTCGATTACCGTCCGCTTAATGGAGTGACGGTAAAGAACAAGTATCCTTTGCCCGTATCGACGACCTCTTTGATCAATTGACCAGAGCTCAAGTGTTCTCCAAGATTGATCTGAGAGTGGGATATCATCAAGTAAGGATCAGACCAGAAGATATTCCCAAGACGGCTTTCTCTACTCGTTACGGTTTGTACGATTACACTGTCATGTCTTTCGGCTTGACCAATGCTCCTACCCTGTTCATGAACCTTATGAACTCGGTTTTTATGGAGTATTTGGATAAGTTTGTGGTGATCTTCATCGACGATATTCTTATCTACTCCAAGAACGACGAAGAACATGCGGAGCACCTGAAGCTTGTGTTGGGAAAGCTACGTGAGCACCAGCTGTATGCCAAGTTCAGCAAGTGCGAGTTCTGGTTGAAGGAAGTGGCGTTCTTGGGCAATGTTCTTTCAGCGAGAGGCATAGCTGTGAATCCTAGTAAGGTCAGCGATGTGCTCTCTTGGGAGCAGCCCAAATCGGTGACCGAGGTCAGGAGTTTTCTTGGTTTAGCGGGATACTATCGTCGCCTTATCAAGGACTTCTCCAAGATCGCGAAGCCGATGACGGAGTTGCTCAAAAAGGATAAACAATTTGTGTGGTCCGAGGATTGCAGAAGAGTTTCCAAGAACTCAAGAAGAGATTGACCACCGCTCAGTTCTCGTTCTCCCGATGTCCACCGGAGTTTCGACATTTTCTCGCGATGCTTCGCCGAGGACTGGGTGTGTCCTAATGCAAGAAGGCAAGGTAGTGGCCGATACATCTAGACAATTGAGGCCTCATGAGCTCAATTACCCAACCCATGACTTGGAACTTGCTGCCGTGATCCATGCACTTAAGATTTGGCGACATTACCTTGTTGGTAATCATTGTGAAGTGTATTCGATCCCAGAGTTTGAAGTATTTGTTCACTCAACCTAATCTGAACCTCAGGCAGAGAAGGTGGTTGGAGTTGATCAAATACTATGACATGGGTATTCACTACCATCCGGGCAAGGCTAATGTTGTTGCCGATGCGCTTAGTCAAAAGGCGCATTGCAATAACTTGTTACTCCAGGAGCAGCAGCCCGCCCTCCTAGAAGAATTTCAGTGTCTCAACTTAGAGGTGGTTGAGCATGGATCCCTCACTGCCTTGGTTGTGCAACCGACCTTGGTAGATCGGATGAAGGCTACTGTGAGGACCCCGGTTTATTCGACTTGTAATGCTTAGCCTTCCATTGACCCTAGCATCACAAATCAAATAAACCAAGCCTCGAGATATGTATACTTCCCAGAAATGCAGTATACACACCTCGTTACAAAATCATGCATCAATTCCATACAACAGGTCTAACAAAATACATACATAATAGAGATTTATTACAACAAGGGCCAACCGGCCAAACAACAACTAAAATAACAATTAAACAGCGGAAGCAAAAGGGCCATAAGATGGCAATAAACAAAAGAGCCAATTAGTGTGCCTTTACCCACAAGGCAACCAACCGGGCCGCCAAGCTAGTCGTTAAACCCGCAGCACATCTCACAAAAGGGAAGCCCTTGGGGCTCACCTTCTTTCTCTGCAACAAAAACATTAAGCAAAGCAACTGAGTAACAAAATTGTTTTTGTACTCGCAAGACTGACGTGTAAGGGTAACAGAACTATAATTAACTACATGCAAGCTTTATTTAAGTGGAGGGGGCTTTGGACTTACTTTTAGCAGAAAGCAAGTTTTCATTTGCAATAATGTAATAGATTCAAGGCAATTTGACAAACTATTTGTAATTGTTGAAATAACAGCGATACAATAATAATAACAACAGTAAAGACAACCTGGAAGTGACCATCCCAATGGTCACCATAACAATAGTATGAACATCCATTCATACCAACCCATCAAGTTTTAATTAAAAGGTTGCAGTCTAACTCTTGAAAAGCTTACCCAAGCGTGTCCATAACCTAGGACGAGGCTATTCAAATAGTTTTAACCCTGCAGTGGTGTACCAATGTACCCACACTTCAGACCGCCTTTAAGCCACAAAAGCACACTACCGAAGGTATGCCGGCACGGCTAAGTCCTACGAGACATTTCCAATATTGTGTATTAACTACGAGCCGCTCGTATGGATAAATCCATACGCTTACATGGTAAAGCCGAAAGACAACTACCCACTCAGTGGTAAAGCTTTTCTGACAACTACCATGCTCCCAACACCATCCCCTGCGACCTCCTGCGACTCGGAGCCAATACACGCCAAAGTACTAAGTCAAGAGAGGTCCCATACCCTCTAGTGTGGTTAGCTCGCAAAATTGCTCTGATAACAGTACTCACAAGATGTTCGGTCCTTAATTGACCGGGCACCATTCGATCACACCCAAAACACACCATCTTACCATTGTGCCCAAGTCCAAATCATTTTGTTTTCATTTTTATTTTTCACAAATAAACATGGAACAAAGGTTGAAACATATAATCATAATAAGTTTAGTGATCAAGGTTATCGACTAAGTCGATAACCGCCCAATCTATCGGTATCTAAGCATGGCTAAGCATCATATCGCAAAGACAATAAAAGGCCCTAAATCATTCACCGGCTCTAATTCACCAAGAGAATAATATTCCTAAGGTAGTGGCAGGGTGAACAATTTCAGTGGCAACAATGCAATGGGATTAACTACCTCTAATCGACAAAATTAATCATTGACACAAAAGCATGCATACGTACAAGTAAAACAAAGTATTAGATTTTAAAAGTAATGGGATTGAGTGGATATGATCAAACTGCTTGCCTTTGCCTTGCTAGAGATATTCGACTTACTGCAGAGGATCTCTCTCGATAACAACGTCATCTAACGATAACAACTGCCAAAGCGAAAAACAGCGAATAAACACCAGAATACCAAAAGTATCCAAAAATTAAAAACACAGAAGATAGATTATGAAATTAGGAACAAAAATTAGTTGATTCGGAGTTTATTTAAATTAGTTAGGATTTCTTGTGATTGTTCTTTCCAAACTTACTTATTTTCCACGATAATCATACAGTCAAAATCAATCCTCTTATATGCTCTCTTCTCTCGACAGACTTTGATGGCGATTGTGTGCACATCTATTATCCGCAGAAGGGCTCTAGATACCTACTTAACTATTCTAGCCTAACCATTCACCTAATTATCATTTTATTCAATAGATTTTCTCATTGACTGCTACTATTAACTATCTATTGCCCTGCAACCACACTTACACAACTACACCAAGAGGTTAGATATTTAGAAAGCCTCACAACTAACAAGCCTACTGACTGCTAAAACATTCTAAAATCAGACCAATCTCAAAACCATGGTAGTTAGGATCGCGATCCTACTCTTAGAGTCTTACGATTTTACGAACCCACGACAGCCTGTCGATCCGAGTCTCACTGTCGATCCGATCCTACTCAAGGTAGTTAGGATCGCGATCTTACTCTTAGAGTCTTACAGCCTTCTACGAACCCACGACTACTATCGATCCTACTTGTAGAGACTTAGGGCAATTGTTTTTAGAGGCCGAGCTTTGTCGATATTTTGTTTTAGAGCAAAATTTGTTGATATTAATTTCGAGAATGAAACTATAAATAAACAAGGAGCATGCAAAATATTATATCGCTGTGGTAATGTTGTTCTCTCAGAGTTCGTAACTATATCACCCATCATGTCGTAACCATTATGCTTTTCTGTTGTGTGATAAGAAGTGTTTTGCCCCTTTTTTGGTAATAAGTAAGCGGTAAACCTTATAAGAATCATACAAACTTATAGTATAGATGGTAAATATGTGTATTTTTACAAATCCGTAGAATCGCCGATTCTACGATTCGATACTACGATTCGATCCTACCGGAGGCAAATCGATCCGACTCGGGATCTCGACTCTGACTACCTTGCTCAAAACTACAACACTACTAGCCAAATAAAATTATCATCTTATCTCATCTGTGCACTATTTAGTAAAAGGACAACTCTTGAAAATGAACACAGGTGTTGCTAGCTAACCTCCTACCAAAGCAACTTTCAGATTTAGATGTTACAGAAAACTAATTGCCCATCTAGCTAAAATAGTCTGAGACCAACACTAACCACTGGATTAGCAAGGTCATTAGTTCATTGACAAGTCTGAATGTTCTTAGTTTCCCCCTCTGTTCAAGTATTCAAACAGAATGAGCTATAATGAGAAAGATCATTTGCTAACTACTTCTTACTAATCCCCAATAACCATTTGTTAAACAAATTGGGTGACTCTACAATCATTCAACAGGTTTGTTAGCTCACTTCTATTTGATTTTTCAACCAATACTACTCTATCCATTCAACTCGATCAAGGAACTCTATTGTGTTGCCACCTACACCCTCACCAATTCCTAATCATTTTTGTTTTCAGATTAAATTGCTATTGATAGATAATTGTTCACTTAATTAAACTTAAGAGAAACTCTAACTACTAGAATTAATCCAGTTATTAGCCATCTGACAACTCTTATATGTTCAGATTACTATTCAAACACCTACAACAGAAAGATTTTATGAACTTTAAAAGCTTTGAACTAACCTTCCTCCCAATGGCAAACATCAATTCTAATTTCTCATATGCTTGACACAACCGACAATCCTAATGTTTGACGACAATACGCTTGGCTTCACACATGGGTTCCATTCTCTGCCACAGAGATGAAGCATTTTCAGAAAACGAGCTACAAGAACAGGATCAGACAGAGGCTGTGGGCGGTGCTCATCGTCGGCGAGGGGAGTGGTGCGGAGACTGTGGCGATGGCCAAAATAGGTTGCTGAGGCTACTAAAGCTAGGGGTGGTCTTGGGGTGGCCGAGAGGCACTTGGGCGGCATGGCGATGGCGGCGGCCGCCGTGGAGGTGGAAAGAGGCGGCGGCGTCGGAGAGGAAGGGGCAAAAAATAGGTGCGCATGAGCACCGTGGGTTACGAGAGCGAGCCGGGGTGGTGGCGATGACGAGAGTGGCGGAGTGGCGGCGACGAGCTGCGGCGGCGCGGGGTGGTTCTCGCAGCGACGACTGGAGTGACGAGAGAGCAAGTGAGTGGTCGGGGAAAGTATATGGGTATATCAAGATGCTCACAAAGGGAGGAATCGAGCTCGGGCTCATTGGAGAAGACACGCGGTGGAGGAAGCGATTTTAGCCGGACCGGAGAAGATGACATGCGTGGCTCTCGGCGATGGAATCCAAAATTGCTTGAGGGGTATGTCTCTTGGGGAGGTGGAACGCGCCGTGACGCGGTGGGTGGCAGCTGGAGATCGTCGGAGTAGCCGGAGAGTTTGGAGGCCGCGCGGCGGGTCCAGAGCGGCATTCGAGTGTCGCTGATTGGAGTTCATAGAAGCGAATTTGAAGAAGGAGGTGGGGAATGGAGAAAGGGAGTTAGGCACCCGTGCTCGACTTAAATAGAGAGGCGGAGTAAACCAAGAAGAAAGCCGGCGGGCAGGGTGGCGGCAAGCTCGGCGCATGCGACGGAAAAGCCGGGCAAAGCATGGGCGCGCAACCGGCAAGCGTGGGCGTGGCATGGGCAGGAGAAGCTGTGGCCGAGGGCGGCCAAAACCAGGGGCGGTGAGCCGCGCTGGCGAGAGGCGCGAAGCAGGGCGCGTGTCCCGTGCCCAGGCGAGTTTCTTTGCGAGGCATGCCGTGGAGGAAGAACACTGACGGCGGGGGCCCACAGGTAAGTGAGAGGGGAAGGGGTGGCTCGGCGAGCTGTTCGGACAGACCCGGGTTCGGGTTCGGCGACGACGCGGTTGGGTCCAGCCGAGACAAGTGGTCCGGTCGGACTCGAGCCAGGTCTGAGATGGGTTTAGTATTTGGATTTAGTTTTGACCGAGAATAAATAAGGTTGACCTAGCCGTTTGAAATAGAAATAAAATTTGAAAAATTCTGAAAAATTTTGTGGGCATTCTGAGGTTCACAAGGGACTTAGGAAAAATAATTTCAAACACTTTATATATGAAAATTTGTTAGAATTAAATTATTTTCAAATTTGCATTAGTGATTTGATTTGAATTTTGGTGAAGTCAAAATCACTTCTAAATATTTGGTAAAAATAATTAAAATTCAGTATAAATAATCTAGTATTTGAATAAATTATTTTTAGAAACTTTTATTCATACATTTTTCTGAAATTCAAATAGAAATGGAATTTAAGTTTAAAAGTTTGAAATTTCAACATAAATTTTAATACAACATCAAAAGTTTAAAATTGCACACAAGTTTTAGGAAACCTAGGGCATGACCAAGAGATACAACAAAAGTTTTTAAACTTTAATACTTTTATACATTTGAAATACAAACCCTAGTTTGGGGTTGTTACAGCTACTTAGCTTAGGACGCTGGAGTGAATCGAATCAAGCAAAATATCAAGAACGGGACAGGCAAGTGCTTCTTAGAAGATGAATTTGGTGTTGTATGGTCTGGGCAATGGCTTGTGGTTCTGAAGGTCATGGAATTGCGGGATCTGATTCTTCGCGAAGCCCATGATTCTCCTTTGTCCATTCATCCTGGGGCCACGAAGATGTATCTAGATCTCCGGTGAAGGTTTTGGTGGACCCGAATGAAGCGCGAGATTGCAAGGTTCGTTGCTGAGTGCCACGTGTGTCGTCATGTCAAGGCCGAGCATCAGTGCCTAGTAGGTTTGCTTGGCCTTTGCGATGCAGTGGAAATGGGATTCTGTTGGCATGGACTTTATCACGATGCACTGCAGTACACCTTACGGGAAGGATGCCATTTGGGTTGTCATTGATCGGTTGACTAAGGTGGAACATTTCCTTCTGTCAAGACCGACTCGTGTAAGTCTCTTGGTGGATCTCTACATAGCCCGCATCGTGAGTTTGCGGTGTGCCAAGGCGTTATATCGGATCGGGGTCTCTGTTTACCTCTCGATTTTGGCATAGTTTGCAAGAGGCTATGGGAACCCGTCTTTCCTTGGCTCGACCTACCATCCTCAAGCCCGATGGCCAAGCGGAACGAGTCAACCAAGTCTTGGAAGACTTGCTCACGTGCTTGCGTTATCTCCTATGGTAAGAATTGGGAGAAGTGCTTGCCATTCGCCGAAGTTTTGTACAACAACGCTTCAAGCGGTCTCGACATGGCACCATTTTAGGCCTTATACGGGAGAAAGTGTACAACCCGTTGAATTGGTGCGAGACCGTGAAAGACCTTTCTTTGGCGGACTCGATAAATGAGGCCGAAAGTCATGTCGGCTTTATTCGAGATCGATTGCGCACGCTCAATCTAGGCAAAAGAGCTATGCGGATCGTGCGTCATCGTGAATTGATCTTGAGCCCAATGACCGTTTATCTCAAGGTTTCTCCTCCGAAGGGCCACCAACGTTTTAGTGTCAGGGCAAGTTAGCTCCTTGATATGTTGGTCCTTACATCATCGAGAACAAGGGAGCCGTTGCTTATAAGTTGGAATTTCCTACTGCACTTGAGGGGGTAAATGATGTGTTCATGTGTCCCAGCTGAAGAAGTGCCTTCGTGTTCCAACCGAGGAAGCTCCGTTGGAAAATCTCGATGTCCAAAAAGATTTGACCTACCGCGAGCACCCTGTTCGCATCCTTGAAGAAGCTGAACGAAGAACAAGGAATCAGACTATCAAGTTCCTTATAGTTCAGTGGTCAAATCATTCCGAGGAGGAAGCTACTTGGGAGCGGGAAGATCGTCTGTGTGCGGACTACCCATCTTTCTTTTCCGAGTGAGACAAATCTCGTGACGGGATTTTTGTAAGGGGGGAGATTTGTAACATCCCAATTCTCAACTTGTGTTTCAAATGTAAGAAAAAGTGTAGAAATTAAAACTTTTCTTGCATCTTGAAGTTTTTGAACTTTTCTGTAATTCTTGTAAAGGAATTGTGGAAAATCAAAAACCTAAATCTTCCATTTGACTGAAAGTCATCAACTCCTTATCGAAAATCTTGTGTTCAACTCCCTGGAAATATTTTTCCTTGGTTGTGTGACCCCTCTGAAAGATTTAACAATTTATAGAAATTGTTTGAAAATTTTAAGAGGCAGTCAAACCCTTTTTACTCTTGGTCAAACCCTAGATTAAACCTTGCAGAATTTCAAGAGAAAAATTCTTTGCATAAGAATCTATGGAAATTTTACACAAGGTCAATACTATAGTGTAACATCCCAATTTCCAACTTGCGTTTCAGATGTAAGAAAATGAGTAGAAATTAAAACTTTTTCTTACATCTTGCAATTCTTGTGTGTTCTAAAGAATTCTTGCAAAAGAATTATGGGATTACAAGTCACAAGTCACTCTGATCGAAAATCTTATCTTCCAAAAACATTCAAGTCAAATCTTATGATCATCTCCTGGAAATATTTTTCCTAAGTTCTTGGGATGGTATGTGACCCCTCTGAAAAATTTCACAATTTTTAGAAATTGTTTGAATATTTTAGAGGGCAGTCAAACTTGTTTGACTTTCAGTCAAACGTTGGACCAGTACCTTGCAGAATTTTTGGAGAAAAATGCATAGCCTAAAAACCTTTAAAATTTTTACACAAGGTCAATATCTAAGTCAGCAAGCTCCTGTAAAAATTTCAGAATTTTTGGAGTTTTTGCTACCTCTAATAAATCCTCAAAAGTCTCAGATTAAATTAAGAACCTAAACCTGGTTCACTGTTCCTTGGGTTTGAGTCGGACTCGGGCTCGAGCCAGTGGACTTGATTGAACCCACTAACTCCACCGGGCCCCTTTTTAAACGCGCGGCCAATAGCGGTCGTTGGATTTAAATCGCTCGGCCCGCATTGGTTGTGCCGTTCGGAACTCGCGGACGCGCCATCTAATTTAGACCGTTGGATTAAGATCCAACCGTCTTGATTCATTGGTACATTCGTCACCCGAACATCCCAGTTAATCGCAGCCGTTGGTTCTTGATCAGACCTCTTTGATTGCTTGGAGTGTTAAAAACCCTCGGCTGGACCCTTTGAATCGTGACCGTCCATTTTCAATCCAATGGTCACCTTATTCTTTTCTGTTCTTCTTCCTCTCTCTCTCCGATGCGGTCGCGTGCGTCCATGGCAGAAAGAGAGAGGGAGGGCGGCTTGTTGTGTCACTTCGAGCGTGCCTCGTCAACATCACTCTGTGGGGCATTTAATGCACCCCAGGCTTTCGGCTCCTCCATCCCGAGTCTCACTTGCCCCCATCATTTCTTGGTCCATGACCGTGCCATGAACCGAGCTCACCATGAGCTCTTGTTCTTGCTCGAAACCCTAATCCTTCCTCTATATAAACCCCTCCAAGTCCTCCTGGTGTTTCTTTACACCACACTTTGCTCATTCTCTGTGTTTGAGCTCAAAACCACTTCAAATCTCCAAAACACCATTGTTGAACCGTGGAGCTCCAATGGCGATCTTGGTGTCCAGTGGTCCACCTTCAATCTTTCTTGTACCCTTTTTAGCTCCTCAACTTCCTTTATATTTCCCCTAACTTGATTTTGGGTTGCATTCACAGGAATCACTCAATTTTAAGTTTGGAGATTTTCGGTTGGTTTCACCCCCTTTCTTCTCTAGCTCCGGTAAGTGGTTCATTTTGCAATTACTTGCTTTTGGAGCCTCTATGAGCTATAATGAAGCTTTGGTAATGATTTGGTTCCACTCATTTGCTCAGAACCTCATCTCCCACTTCATCTTCTTCGGCTCCGGTGAACTTCATCGCGTTCAAGCTTCTCCGGCCACTTTTGAAGCTCACCTTGGCTCAGGTAGCTTCTTATTAGTCCCTAGAAGTGTTGGCACTCGCTTTCCTGGCTGGCAGCGGAGCATTTTGCTATTTTCATGTTTTGCCGAAAAAGCTCCATCTATGTTTTCAGGCTCGTGGCGTTCTAGACCTCCACCGCCGGCGAGGTCATCACCATTGGGTCCGCGCTATTGCGAACCCATTTTGGTATTTTGTACGGCGCCATGTGAGAGTCGCGGCGACAAGCATTATTCTCTTCGGATTTTGCTACGAAACTCCCTTTTTCGTCGAATATTTAGGACACGATTAATGCCAATCATAATCAACCATTAGAAGTATTAATTGTGTCTTAATTTGGCCTAAATGTCTCACCGACGGTGGGCCAGCTTCTTTAAATCACCGTGGTGCTAACCGATTGCTTTCGGACATCATTAATGCTAATGATTATCATTAATCCACTCTTAACATTAATGTGTCGAAATTGCCTTTTTGGGTCAGCGATGTGTGGGCTGTGAGGCCTTTAGCGATCTAGAGATCATCCAGGCAAATCTGGGGTCATTAATTGCTAATCATCGATTAGCAATTAATTATTAAGCCGACAAACTACGTACCCTTGCGAGTGGGCCCTCGATCCTTAAATCACCTCTGCTCAAAATCTTTAGGACACATTAAATGCTAATGATCACAAATCATTGGTCATTAGTAATTAATTAGTTTGTCCTAAAAATCCTCTTTAAGTCAATGCCATGTGGGCCCGAGCCACGTACGTGTGTTAAAGCTCGCATGTGTGACTCGATCCAGCGACATGCGGCCCCACATCGGCGCTCCATTTTGCACTTTGATCTATGGCGCCGTCCATCTCGCGATCTGCGGTCGAGATCATTGCGCTCGTCGGTCACCGATCCTCCCATTCGTCGTGGGCGTTCATTTGTTGATCTGCGGTCACGATTCATGCGCCGTCGCGAAGTCCGAACCTTCCTCGCTCTTGGCCATCGGATCTTTGATCGGCGATCGTGATCTATTGGGCGTTGGGTCACTCTCGCGCCTCGCGCATGGTTAGATTTCAAATCAAGGGCCCATAATTGTCTCGTCGTTTCTTTTACGTTAAGTGTTGTTTATTTACGTAAGTATTTATTTAGCAGCTGAAAATTGTATTAAATCTTTAGAAAATTCATATCTAAATCAAAATAGATCCTTTTAAATGAATCCAATCTGTAATAAATTTGTATTTCACTAAAGTTTAATATAAAAATGCTTTTAGCTTTGCTTACGTGGTAGAAAATTGTAATCTTTAATAGCTTGTTTTACTGCTATTTTTGTATATTCCGAATTGAAATAAAACTTAGAAAATGCATATCTTTTACGTATATCACCAAATTGAATGGTTTTAACTTTGATAAATTTATTATTATGAAACTTTAATCTAAAAATGGTTGTAGGCCTAAATCGACACTGAGAAAAATATGTTAATAGATTTAACCTATTAGTGGCATTTAAAAATTCATTTAATGTTATAAAAGACACAAGTATTTCCCTGTAAATCCTAAAAATGTAAAATTGATGCTAGAAAATCCCTCTGTTATCATACTTTAATGTGAAATAGGTTTTGCACATGTCTTTGTTTCTCGAAAGTGCATTATGCTAGTTTTGCAACTTAGAAAAATCATAAGTAAATCATTATAACTCCAAACTTAGTAAACTCAACTTTGCTGTCCTTAGGATGTCATAATCTACTTGCTATAAAAATTTCAGATTCTAGATCATTATAGAAATTTTCGCCATGAACAGTAACTAAGATTAATTTAATTAGGATTTTTCAGGCTGAGGAAAATTGTTTTAGTCATAACTTTTTCATACCTAATCCAAATGACTTGATTCTTGTTCCTAAATTTGTCTAAAATCGACCTCTAGCTGCTGTATAAATTTCATGGTATTTGGAGAACTTTTGCTGTTGAGTTTTGTTTGGAGTTCTTGTTCTTATTTGGTTATCGCCTTTTCGCGTTAGGTTCCGAAGGAATTATTGTTCACGTGAGTGAATCCTCTGCAGCAAGAAAGTGATCTACAGCAAGGCAAGCAGTTTGATCATGTTAATCCCAGTATTTTTAAGTATTTATGTTGTTTACAAATTCTACGTATGCATTGCTATCTTGTTTTCACTATTGTCGATAGTTGGCCTAGTAAATGCATTTCCTTAGACAAATGATTATCCATTACTACCTGAGCCTAGGTTATTGCTGTGATTAGAGCTCGTTGGATGAACTCTTGTCACTTAGTAGTTCGCAATTAATTGCTTAGCCATGCTTAGCTTCCAGTAGAAATGGGCGGTTATCGACTTGTCGATAACCTTGATCTATAAAACTTATTATCACTTATGATTTCAGCCTTGTGCCATGTCTACTTATGAAAACTAAAA
>JAYEVH010000135.1:0-121421 GCA_036346255.1 Ampelocalamus luodianensis | reverse complement strand
CAAGTCAACAATAAGAACAATCAACAATATGGAGCCCCAGCTGCTCATGGTCACCATGGTCCGTCTAAACTTGCGGAGTTTATGATAACTCGTCCACCAACTTTCTCTGGACACGTATCCCCAGTAGAGGCAGATGATTGGCTTCGGGTCATCGAAAGGAAGCTGCTGATTACCCAGTGCAGTGACCGTGAGAAGGTTCTGTATGCCACTCATCAGATGGAAGGCATAGCTGCTGAATGGTGGAAGAACTTTTGTGCCGCTCATGAGGCGCCACAGGATATCACCTGGGAGGAATTTTCTGCAGTATTTCGCCAGTATCATGTACCATAAGGCATTATTGATCTAAAGAAGGATGAGTTCCGCGCTCTCAAGTAAGGAGCTATGTCGGTATCTGACTACCTCAACAAGTTTCCTCAACTAGCTCGCTATGCAGCAGAGGATGTAGCCACAAACAAGGCTCGCGAGTCGCTCAAGGGGTCAACATCGGATGCAAGTCACCGACGCCTATACTTTTCCTGACTTCCAAGAATTGGTCAACAAAGCCTTTGTTCTAGAGGACAAACGCAAGGAATTGGAGGATAATCGCAAACACCGGATGGCTCAAAGAAGGGAACCATCGGGCCTCAGCAGAAGGCAAGAACAGCCCACCACGCTTCAACCGGTTTCACCTCGCACTTGTTCGAGCACTGCGCCAACTTCAAAGACTCGCCCACCGCCGAACTTCCGCAACCCTGCACCTGTCAACCCCAATCCAGGGAGCAACCAGCAGAACGTACCACGGGTATGTTATACTGCCATCACCGACATTTTGCCAACCAGTGTCCGCAAAGGGGAACAATCACTCAAAGACGCTTCAACCTTGGAGCTACGCCATCCAAGACGCCAGCCACCGGGCATCAATCAAGGAGTTTCACAAGTTGCGGTCAAGCCGGAGGAGCACCGCATCGGTGATCGGGGCCGTGTCAACCACGCCACTGAAGGAGCTCGAAAGCACCGCACGTAGTATCGGGTAAGTTTCGTTAACTTAGTACCGCATCGTTTCGCTTGATTCTCGAGCTCAGATTCATTTGTTTCTGAGATGTTTGCAACCAAGAATAATTTGGAAGTTATGCGTCTTAAGCATACTTTGCTAGTCCAGTCGCTTGGAGCAAAGCTAAGCACTAGGGTGGGATGTTTAGGAGCTAAGTTACTCATAGCTGGAGTTGAGTTTCTAGCCAACCTAATCGTACTAGACACCCAAACCTTAGATGTCATCCTTGGCATGGATTGGTTATCCAAGCACAAAGCCGTGCTAGATTGTGGCCGAAGAGCCGTAACACTCGAGGATACCAAGGGAAACAAGGTAGAATTTCTAGCCACCTCAGTTCGTGATGGACATCTGATGGTGAATACCAAGACCCTTTCTTGGAAGAAGTACCATGGTCGTGAATATCCAGATGTGTTTCCAGAGGAGTTACCGGGAATGCCACCGGATCGTGACATTGAGTTTGTCATCGACCTAGTGCCGTGGACAGCACCAATTTCAAAGAGACCTTATCGGATGCCACCATGAATTGGTAGAGATGAAGAAGCGATAGAAGAACTTCTTGAGAAAGGTTTCGTGAGACCTAGTTCGCCGCCATGGGGCGCCGGTGTTGTTTGTCAAGAAGAAAGATGGAAGCATGAGGATGTGTATCGACACTGCCCTCAACGAGGTTACCATCAAGAACAAGTACCATCGCCTGCATCGATGATCCGCTTGATCGATGAAAGGAGCCGAGTGTTCTCAAAGATCGACCTGCGATCGTGCTACCATCACCTAAAAATTTGTCCTAAGGATATATCAAGACCGCTTTCTCAACGCGTATGGACATTATGAGTTCTTGGCCATGTCTTTGGTCCGACTAATGCCCCGCATACTTCATGAACATGATGAATAAAGTATTCATGGAATATTTGGACAAGTTCGTAGTTGTGTTCATTGATGATATTCTGGTGTACTCCAAGTCGGAGGAAGAACACGCCGAACATTTAAGGATAATCTTGGAAAACCTCAGAGAGCATCAGTTGTATGACAAGTTCAGTAAGTGTGATTTTTGGAAGAAGGAAGTCGATTTCCTTGGTCATGTGATGACAGCCGAGGGAGTAGCAGTTGACCCCAGTAAAGTTAAAGCAGTGTTACATTAGGAGCAGCCCAAGACTGTAACTCAGATTCGCAGTTTCTTGGGAATGACAGGTTATTATCGCCGTTTCATCGAAGGATTCTCATCGATTGCTAAGCCTCTTACGCAATTGTTGAAAAGGAGAAAAAGTTCACTTGCACCCCGGCCTGTGAAGAAAGTTTTCAAGAGTTGAAGAAGCGTTTGACTTCAGCCCCAGTGCTGATTTTGCCAGATATTCGCAAGGATTTCGATATCTATTGTGATGCTTCGAGTCAAGGACTAGGATGCGTCCTGATGCAGGAAGGAAGAGCTGTCGCTTATGCATCAAGGCAATTGAGACCTCACGAGGAGAATTACCCCACTCATGATCTGGAATTTGCTGCTGTGGTGCATGCTTTAAAGATTTGGCATCACTACCTCATCATGTCAATTGTGAAGTCTACACAGATCATAAAAGTCTGAAGTACATCTTCACTCAGTCAAATTTGAACATGAGGCAGAGAAGATGGTTAGAATTGATCAAGGATTATAATCTTGGAATCCACTACCATCCCGAAAAAACCAATGTAGTTGCAGATGCTCTAAGTCGTAAGAGTTACTGCAATGCTTTAGAAGTAAAAGAAAGTTGCCCAGAACTGTATGAAGAATTCCAGAAGCTAAAGCTAGAAGTTGTGTCCGAAGGATTTGTAGCCAATTTGGAGGTACAGTCTACACTGGAGAAGCAGATTCGTGAAGCGCAACCCAAGGATCATGTGTTGTCAGACATCAAGGTCAAAATGGCAGAAGGAAAATTCAAATATTTTACCAAGGATGATCAAGACATACTGATTAATGGTCGATTCAGGTACCGTATATCGATGGTCTAAGGCAGTTAATCTTAAAGGAAGCCCACGACTCAAAGTATTCGATTCACCCTGGAAGTACCAAAATGTACCAGGATATTAAGACTAAATTTTGGTGGCCCAATTTGAAGCGAGAAGTCGCAGAGTTCGTTGCCTTGTGCGACGTCTGTCAGAGAGTAAAGGCAGAACACCAGAGACCAGCAGGTTTGTTGCAACCGCTAAAGATTCCAGAGTGGAAGTGGGAAGAGATCGGAATGGATTTCATTACCGGTTTACCCAAGACCCAGTCGAGTTATGATTCGATTTGGGTAATAGTCGATCGCTTGACCAAGGTCGCCATTTCCTGCCAATCAAACCACGCACTCGGGAGATCGCTCTTGCGGAGTTGTACATGACCGAGTTGTCGGTTGCGGTGTGCCCAAGAAGATAGTATCGATCGAGGATCTCGGGCCACCTCTCGCTCGCAAAGTTTGCATGAAGCATTAGGTACTCATCCAATTTCGCATCGCGTATCATCCACGCACACATGGACAGATCAAAAGTTAATCAGATATTGGAAGATATGCTGAGAGCTTGTGCTCTAGCTAATGCTGCCCGATGGGATAAAAGTTTACCATATGCAGAATTCTCGTACAACAAAAGTTATCAAGCTAGTATGCAAATGTCACCATTTGAAGCTTTGTACGGTCGTGCCTGTCGAACCCCGTTGAATTGGTCAGAAACAGCTGAACGTTCAGTATTCGGCCCGGACATCATCCAAGAAGCAGAAGAGCAAGTGGCCATGATAAGAGAAAGATTGAAGATAGCTCAGTCCAGGCAGAAAAGCTATGCTGATAATCGTCGCCGTGATCTCAGTTTTGAACCCGAGGATTTCGTCTATCTTCGAGTTACCCCGCTCAGAGGTATCAAAAGGTTTCATGCCAAAGGGAAGCTTACCCCTAGGTATGTTGGTCCGTTCAAGATTTTGGAACGTCGTGGAGAAGTTGCTTATCAGTTGGAGCTACCGCAGTCGTTAGCAGGAGTGCATGATGTCTTTCATGTCTCGCGCTTGAAGAAGTGTCTTCGCGTGCGGAAGAGCAAGCTACCGAGTCGATTGACTTGAAGGAGGATCTTACCTACAAGGAGCAAACAAAGATTTTGGATGTCGCAGAGCGCCACACCGAAGCAAGACTGCTCGCTTTTGCAAGGTGCAGTGGAGCAACCACTCGGAAGGAGAAGCAACGTGGGAACGTGAAGAAGAGCTGAAAGCCGAGGTTCCTAGCCTTTTCTCTAGCTAGCCTGAATCTCGGGGTCGAGATTCCTTTAAGGGGGGAGGTTTGTAACATCCCAATTTTCTGAGTTTAAAAATCTTTTAATAGTTAGTAGGAAAAAATCACCATTTGGATTTATTTGTTTTAAATTCAAAAGCTTAATAATGAACTTTGCAATCAAAAATATTTAATATGAATAATTCCAACTTGAACAATAGCCAAAACTATTTTATTTGGGTTCTATATGCTCAGATATATTTTCTAGATTTTTTCTAGAATTTTTCTGAGTTCATTTGCTATTTTCTATTGCTTATTTGAATTTCTGGTATTTTCTAAAATAGAAAACCTATTTAAAATCTCGGAGAAGCTCTTGGGCCGAAACCCAGCCCAAAACCCCCTTGGCCCAGCCCTGTTCAACCCAACCTCACGCAAGGCCGCGCCGCTCACTAACAGTGGTCCCCGCGTGTCGCCTCCTTCTTCTCTCTCTTGCGCAAGCCATTGAACCTCGACCGTCCGATTCTCTTTGAACGGAGCGATGGCGTTGTGCCTTCCGGGGCAGCCTGAACGGTCGATTGATCGTGAGCCGTGCGATCAAGAATGGATGGTCCGATGGCGTTGTGCCTTCCAGGCGACGCGAACGTCCCATTAATTTTGGGTCGTCCGATCAGATCTGGACGGTAACTCTCTTATCCCAATCGTGCACGTGAGTGGGCTGCCACTGACGTGTGGGCCCGCGTGTCGTGTCTTTGTCTCGCGCGGCCGTCCTCTCGCATGCGGCGCGCCGTCCGCCATTGCCGATCTCCGAGTCTCAGACGACAACGCGAGATTTCCAAATAACCCCTCTAGAAAATGTGCCAAATCCTATCTCTAATCTCTCCACTCGCTTTCGTTGGAATTATCCGAATCGTATCTTATCTCCGGATTTCCAAATTTTGTCTCGTGTTCTTCTCGGACTCGATTTGGGATTCCTTATCCCGCGCCGCCTCACCTATAAAAGCCACCCCGAGGTTCGCCTTGCTCCCGCAACCCAAAGCCGCCATCCACTTCGCTCGAGCCCTAGCGCGCCGCAATCGGAGTTTTAGGGTTTTTCGCCGGTGTTTTTCTTCGACCTGCGCTGCCGACGCCGCCTACCCCGTGGTCTACACCGCCGGTTCGCCGTTGCATCATCTACCTCAGAGCTTCGCTGTTGCCGAACTTCACCGAGGCCCCGTCCGACAACACCCGAGGCTCTCCGCGCTCAACTCTCACCGCCGGCCGCCACCGCCCACCCTAAGCACCCTAAGTACACCCTTAGGTTCGCAATAGCGCCAACTGCATCTTGGTACCACCCACCCTCGCCGACGAGCCGCCGTTTGCCGTGCCGTTGGTTCCCGAGCGCCGCCGCCGTCAATATGACGTGGCCGTCCACGTCGACAGCCATCTCAGCGCCGCGCCTCCGTGTCGCGTGCGTGGTCGCCTCGTCGCCACGTCGTGCACGATCACCACCTCAGATCTAATCGGCTCGGTAGACTTGGTCTACCGTGAGCCATCTCGCTGACATATGGGTCCCACATGTCAGGATATTCTTTTATTCTTTTAATTCCTGAAATTCCTTGCTGACGTCGCTGTTGCGCAATAATCCGATTTTTCTTCAGAGAAATAATTCGGAAATTCCAGAAAATCCAAATTAGGGT
Organism: Ampelocalamus luodianensis; assembly: GCA_036346255.1. Lineage (NCBI taxonomy): Eukaryota > Viridiplantae > Streptophyta > Magnoliopsida > Poales > Poaceae > Ampelocalamus > Ampelocalamus luodianensis. The sequence goes on along the minus strand of JAYEVH010000135.1, from coordinate 115,515 downwards.
TTCTTTTAGATTTTCAAACTTCGAGAGCTCATAACTTTTGCATCCTAACTCCGATTGAGCCCATTCAAATTTTTAAATTTATCTAAATTCGAGCTCTATTTATTTGAGATTTTTATTTAATTTTTGGATCTTGTTTTGCCTAAGTTATTTATTTATTTTGTTTATTTGTTTCGTTTGCGAGTAGACGTCGATTCGTTGGGGAATTTCGTTGAAGAAGGAGCACCCCAAGATCAAGACCATTACTTAGACCTTTTCCAAGGCAAGTCATACCTTTGATCATCTTGAACCCAGTTTTCAAATTACTTTGTGTTAAAGTATTGCATTTTATGTTAACTATGTATTTAAATGCTTTGGGCATAGATATTATCCAATTTGTTATCACCCCTTGACTTTGTATGCCATAATTCCTTGTCACCCTAGATTGGTTTATTAGTTGGTATTATTGTAGCACCAACATGGGTTGGTTAGATGCGAGTACAATTGCTTAGCCATGCTATGAGTCTCACCTCTCATGTAAGTTGCAATTATTAAATGTGACTAAGTGACTATGGAACTTTGTGTAAAATTGTGTGCTATGTGTTATTACTTCGTGATGGCATGTGTTGCACTAAAACCAACTAGGTGGTAAAGGATTTAGACTGAGGCAAGTGGTGGATGCTGTGTGATATGGTGGACTATGTGATGGGATTGATAATCTTTGTGATCTAGTTAGAACATGGAAGTCTTGCCTTGGTCAATTAAGGACTTAACTTTGTGCGCCATTGAACTGAGCCTTACTGTACGACCACATGCCTGGTATGGGACATGCCTAACTTAGTAAGTTATGGATTCTTGGCATTGATTACTTAGGTGGTAGGTTAGGCTATGGGTGGAGGTGTGTACTACAAGGTAGTCGCATCACGGGGCGGTTCGCCGTGTCCCTGTCAAGCGGTGTGTGTTATGCCAAAACGCTTCGTTTGGGTTGGCATAGCGGTTTGAAAGCACATCGGGAGTGTCAATGTTGAGATGAAGTTTCTGAACCATTTTGTTATGATTAGTGCTTGCTACACTAGTTGTATCGTGTGGGTAAAGTGTACAACCTCTGCAGAGTGTTAAATCAATCTATTCGAATAGCCGCATCCGCGGTCATGGACATGCTCGGGGATTTCACACGAGGGGTAGTTTTCATAAAATGTTGGAATGGGAGCTGTGTGACCTCAATCATATGGCTATGTGAAATAATCTGTTTAGCTGTGTGTCTTTGTGAAAACAAACGTTAAATTAATATTGTCTATTTGTTTTGAATTATGCTTTCAATCTATTATTCATATTCAATTGCAAATGTTGCTTTTATGCAAAAGAACCACAGAAGCCTTTTATTTGGAATAAGCCTGCATCTATAAATTGCATTCTGTGGTATGATTTATAGCACGGTTCTCAGTACTCACGCTTGTTGTAAAACTTGCGCCCAAACCTGCAGAAGAGGAGGAGTCTACGCCTGCTTTTGAGGAGGAGTTCGCCGAAGGTTGTTGATCGTTAAGTTCTGGATCCCAGTCGGTTGCTTGTGGTGAATTGGTGGGATCTACGCTGGAGTTATTTCTGTTCCGCTGCTGTTTTATTCTCTGTTAGCCTTGCGTGGCTTATTAAGTGTAAACTCAACCATAAGGTCAAAACCCTTATTTGTTATTCAAATTAATCGTTTACTTTATTTATCGCTTGTGTGGATCGATATTTACCTATGTTGACACTGTGTGCACTAGCGTGATCCTGGACTAGTGCAGTATACACAGAGGGTTTTAGAATCGTAATTCTGGGTCCCGACAATGATCATCTCCCGGATTAGCTGTAAACCGACTCAATTTGCTTACAGAAAAAGAGATGTCAAGACGGGTAGCACTATCCAAGTACATGAGTGAACCAATAATCTGAGAATACGTTAGTTGATCCTTTCCTAATCTTCGGTTCTTTCGAATTATTAGACTAGGATCATAGGGTGTTGGAGAGGGCTTAGTTTCCATGTAGCCAAAACAGCTCAAGATATTTTCTACATAATGGGATTGCAACAGGTAATCTCATTCTCACTCTTGATCAACTTGATGTTTAAAATAACATCACCTCTCCCAAATCCTTCATGTCAAAACTTTGGGATAAAAATGACTTAACCTCATGAATCACATCAATGTTTGTCCAAAAAATAAGTATGTCATCAACATACAAACATAGAATTACTCCTTTACCCCCCACCATAGTGGTAGTACACACATTTATCGACTTCATTTACCGCAAACCCCGCAGATGTCATCATTCTATCGAACTTCTCATGCCATTGCTTGGGTGCTTGTTTGAGACCGTACAAAGATTTCAATAACTTGCAAACTTTCCCTCTTGTTCGGGTACTACAAATCCATCAGCCTATTCCATGTAAATTTCCTCATCCAACTCTCTATTGAAGACAGATGTCTTTATGTCCATTTGATGGACAACAAGATCGTGTGAGGCAGCCAAAGATAGTAGTACTCGAATAGTGGTTAATCTGGAAATAGGTGAGTAAGTATCAAAAAATGTTCACTTTCTTTTTTAGTATAACCTTTAGCCACAAGCCGAGCCTTATACTTTTCGATAGTATCATTAGGCCTAAGCTTCTTCTTGAACACCCACTTGCATCCAACTAGCTTACAACCAAATGGACGATTGGTGACTTCCCAAGGTCCATTAGCAATAATGGAGTCCATTTCACTACGAACCGCATCCTTCTAGTACTCTGCATTAGGAGATGCATATGCCTCTGAAATAGATTTGAGAACATCATCCACAAGGTACACTGTGAAGTCATCACCAAAGGATTTTGCAATCATTTGTCTCTTGCTCCTTCGGGGAGCTACAACACTGTCATCCTCCTCATGTACGTGTTCATGTGTGTGCTCAATATACTCAATAGGAGATGTAGGTTCATGAGTTAAATCATTTGCTTGACTAGAAGAGCTATGTGAATCCTTCATAGGAAAGAAATTCTCAAATAAAGCAGCATATATACCAAGACTCCATTATCATATTGAGTGGCATATTAGATATCTCGGATTTAACTACTAGAAACCAATAGCATGTACTATGATGAGTATATCCTAGATAGATACAGTCCACTGTTTTAGAGCCAAGTTTGTGTTTTTTAGTTATTAGAACATTGACTTTCACCAAGCACCCCCAAGTGCGCAAATACGTGAGTGATGGTGTTCTCCCTTTCCAACCTTCGTATAGAGTTACCTTACTATTTTTAATAGGGACTCCATTCAGGACATGACATACAGTCAACATAACCTCTCCCACTATGCCTTAGACATACCCACAGTATCTAACATGGCATTCACCAATTCAATCAAGGTACAATTTTTTCTTTCAGCAATCCCATTGGATTGAGGCGAATAGGGAGGTATCCTTTCATGGATAATTCCATGTTCCACACAAAATTGATTGAACTCATTGGAAAAATACTCTCCACCACGATCAGATCCAACTCTTTAATCTTTTGTCTAGTTGATTCTCAACTTCAACCTTATAAGTTTTAAAGTAGTCTAATGCCTCATCTTTAGTTTTTAGTAAATACACATAGTAGTATCTAGTAACATCATCAATTAAGTCATGAAATATCTTTTCCCTCCTTTAGCCATTATACCATTCATTTCACACAAGTTTGAATGTATGAGTTCCAATTTGGCCGAATTTCTTTCCTCCACAGCCTTATGAGGCTTTTGAGGTTACTTTGCTTGCATTATGGAAAAGTTTTGAATTAAATTTAAATGAGAAAGCTGAGACATACAACCAAAATTTATATGACATAAATGTGCCACACATTGGCCTCACCACCATTCGTAGAATCATAAATATGGTTCACAACTTTATTACAAAAATTAGAAAGGAAAAAGCGGAACAAGCCTCCGAACTCATAGCATTTTCCAATAAAGAGTCCACACTTGGACACGACTACTTTATTAGACTCAAAGACCAACTTGAACCCATCTCAACATAGAAGGGAGCCGCTGACGAGGTTCTTATTTATTGTAGGGGCATGCTACATGTTCTTCAGCCGCACGATCTTTCCTGAAGTGAACTTCAGATCTACTGTGCCAACACCAAGAACAGAAGCATGTGATTAATTCCCCATCAGGACAGAGCAACCTCGAGCGACCTGGTAAGAAGAAAACAGAGATGCATCAGCACACACACATGAATATTGGCCCCTGTGTCAACCCACCAATCAATAGATTGACATACCGAAAAGATAGTAGGTAAATTACCATACCCAAATGCCCTGGAATTGCCAATAGTCATATTTGTAGAATTCTTCTACCCTGATTGATTCCTCTTGCTCATACGTTTGCGGCATTTCTTGGCCTAATGGCCACTCTTGCTACAAACAAAGCAGATAACACCTCTATGTTCACTTTCTTCATATTGTTTTTGGTCCTTTTGAAGTTGGTGGTCGGAATGACCTTAGCCTTCCCTTTGTATTTTCCATTGCCAGTGTGCTGTATAACATTGGTGCTAGACTATCCCTCTTGTATCTTTGTTGTACCATTCTTTGCCCGAGCCTTCTCCTCAACATCAAGACTAGCAACTAGATCCTCCACAAAAATGTTTTGACTCTTGTGTTTCAAAGATGTGGAGAAACTTCTCCAAGATGGACATAATTTGGCAATAATGCCCCCTGCCACAAATTTGTCAGGCAATTGACAACCAAGATGCACAAGTTCTCTCACAGTAAGCTGTAATTCATGAGCCGACTCAACTACAGAATGATTATCAACCATTTTGTAGTCATGGTACTGCTCCATGACGCATGACTCACGTCCGCATCTAAGGCAGCGAATTTATGTTCGAGTGCCTCCCACGCCTCATGGCGTTCTTGATGTGCATGTTCACCGTGGCGCCAAGTTATTGGAAATGTACTTAATTAAATTCATACTGTAGCACAATTATTAATGAAGGAACAAAGATTGTCCCTTTATTAAAGATCATGCTAAAGATATAAATTTAACAAGTGACAATTCCAATAAACAGGATTCCCGGATATATATATCTCACAATGGTTCCCAGGATCAACGACCATTGCATATATATATCTTTCATCAACATTGCATCAAATACATACAAGTCATACATTGACATAATTAAACATAAGTTTACAACTTGCGGTTTTAGTACTACATTATGGAGTGACTTGGTCACTACAACCAGTTCAACAGCGGAAGCAAAATAAAAGATCAAAGTCCACCAATGGCCTCATCCACCCGCAGGCAATTGCGTGGAGGAAAGAAGTAGCTTTACTCGTTAGCGTCACCCTGATCGGCGCTAACGGGTACTTCATAAAGATAACCATCCTCACCGCAACAATAGGTTATAGCACCTTGAGTACGGAAGGTACTCAAAGAAGTCTTACACAAACTAATAAAAGAAAGTGGTTATTAGAGCCTATGCAAAGGAGTAGAATTTATATATGCATAAGGTTACAACAGGATGGTATAAAGGTTCAGGTTTGCATAAAGCGATACATCTTAACCTACAAATGCTAAATTTTGATAAAGCAATTTAATAAATCAAAGTTGGACCAGTAATGAAAGTAAAGACATTAAATGTAATAAGATGCAGGCATGAATCCTCATGCAAAGTCAAAATCAAACCAGTTTTGTAAATCAAAACTTCTATACAGTGACATCAATTCAAGTTATCGTCCATGACCGTGGACACGCTATTCGACAGCTTTATACCTCGCAGGGTGTACATCTTTACCCACATGACTTAGCTAGCCCGTTGCCTTCGGATGCCTCCAAATGATGACATACTTCCTTTGGTATGCCGACCGGGGAAACTAAGATTTGGTATTTTTCAACAAGCTAACACTATTGAGTTAGACCCCCATGTGTGAACTGATCTCGCTTAAACAACGACTGATAGCATCTGCTTAACCGGGGCACACATGTTGCGTCAGGAATGCCGACCCAAACAAAAGAAGTGCGTAGGGTTCGCTACCCATACTAGTTTGCAATCGGCATCTTTAAGGTACGTATATGCTACGGAGCACATATACGCCCTCACCCTTCTAAGAACATCTGATACTGACATACCAGCTCACATGGCATAAAACGCAGTCCAAAGACCAAAGCATCTATGCCATACAAGGTCAATACACATATCCTTACTCCCCTGTTTCCAACCCAATAGTCTTAACATTTTACTTAACCAAACAGCGCCCATACACTGCATGTGGAAGTACGTGGGGGACTTGAATTGAATAGTCAGAGTTCGGTCCTTAATTAACCCGGACAAGTCCACCACAATTCCCAATCTCGTGCACAAAAGCACCATCACTAGCTTTCTCTTGTCCAGATCAATTTAAATATAAAACTCATTTCTGAAATAAGTAAACTGGACAAAGAGTTTCAAATAACAGAAAGCCATTTGTGATTCCCATGTTTGACAAGATATTCTTGTCAAACTCTAAAATCTCTAGACTGCATGTCTAAGCCAAATCTGAAAATATAGGTTATAGTATACAGTACTGAGCTAGGGTTAAGTGTATGATTATAATTAAGGTAATCCACCATGTTAGGTTATAGCTAGCTACTACAGATCATATTTTTGTATTTTCAGAAAAATAGCATGCACAGATATCACTGGATTTGTAAAAGCTATTGTACAAAATTTGGGATCAATATGGTGCAGAGAGGAAGCTTGCCTTGATAGTAATAAACTTCATTGCGTGTTCAGATGTTCGAAATAAATTCACCCACTTCAAGAAACCAGATTCTAAAAGAAGCAATAAGATCCAATAAATGCCAAAATCGACAATAAGCACAAAATGGAAGAAATATGCATGATCAACTGAAATGCATGATTGACAATATGCTTAAGCCATAACTACCCATAATAGTGAGAATAACCCATATTATAACCTCTTTGTTTCAAATGGCGTAAACTAAGGCTTAGTTCAAAGTTTCGCCATATTTTGAAAAGAACCAAAACAGACAGATAGCGATTTTGGAAAAAGGAAATAGATCAAGCAAAGGTTCAGAAATGAAACTTAGCATGATCTTTTAGGGTAATTAATATCACAAGCTAACCCTATTCTAACCCTAATCGATTAGGTTACATCAACTAAAAAGAAACCTATTTTTGTCGGTTGAGCCGACAAAAGAGAACAGAGACATATCTTTGCTATGAGGCAAAATACATGATGACAAGGATTGAAAGATCAACTTGTTATGCTACTAGGGTTTAGCTGAGACCTAACTAGGATAACAAGTCGACAGAAGAAACCCTAGGTCTTGAAAAAGATATGGAAAACCGAAAAGTTATAATAACAACTTTTCAGTTTGAAGCAAGTTGAAGCTACTGATATTTAAAAGAATGATTTATATGGTCTCCTAAGGTCCTTAGGATGCTCAAAATGTTAAAAACTAGGGTTTTAGCTTACCAGAATAGGAAAGACACCAAAAGTTGAGAAAGTCGATTTTGCTCAGCAGAGAGATAACCTTCGGTTTTAACCTACAAAAGAGGTCAAAACCTTAGTGCAAGGTGAAACCAGTGCTTAAGATGGATAAGCAATGGACAAGGGCAAGAAACTCCACTGGACAACAATGGAGGATAAACTTCAGTGGTCAACAATGGTAACAGCAAAAGCTAGGGTTTATATATATAGAGGTTGAGCTACAGGGCAAGATGGAAAGGTCTAGAGTTGATGAGGTGTCCATTTAGGGCTAATTATCCCAAAAATTAGTTGCATAAACTTTGGGATAAATCCTCTCCTCTGTTTACAGAGAGAGCTGCGTGCAGAGAGACAAGGAAGATGATAAGAATCATCTGACATGTGGGTCCCATTGGCGATCCACACAAGCGCTTCCTAAAGCTCGAAGAACATCAGCCGTCCGATTAGAAATGGGCGGCTGTGATAAATAGAGAGGTTAAAAGACTTTATTCGGTATCTTTTAATATGGGCCGTGTGATCTAGATCGGTCGATTGAGATTTAAACAGAGCCCAAAAGAAATGCGGGGTCTACTTTCAAATCTGGACGTTGGATTGGAATCCGACGGTCAAATAAAGGAATACACGTCACTCAATTAGATGAGATGACGCGACACCGTTAGATTAGATTTCTACGGTCAAGATGGGAAAATGAACCGGATGGTCCGATTGCATACACAAATCTGGACCCTACGATTAAAATCCAACGGCCCACTAAATTTGGGCCTTAATTGCGCTCGGTAAAAAGGAGCGCCGTGGGATTGAAATCCAAAGGTCCAGATAGCTGCGCGCCTTTTATTTCAAAATGAAACGAGCGACGCGGTTAGATCAAGAATGGACGGCAGAGATCGAGAGGGACTCCGGAGTCGTCCGAATGCATACATCGCTCTGGACCATACGATGAAAATCTAACGGCCCAGAGAAACGCAGGCCTTAATAGCACGCGGGAAAGAGGGACGCCGTGAGATTTGAATCTGACGGTCCAAAGAAAAGCGCGCCTTTAAGTTTAAAAAGAAAAAGGCGCCGCTGTTGGATCGAGAATGGACGGTGGAGATCGTGAGGGGCTCCGGAGTCATCCGAATGCATACACCGACCTCAAGCGTTAGATTAAGATCCAACGGCGGAGATTAAGGCGCACACGTGGACAGCTCGTGGGACGTTGCGACCTCGCCCGTTCGATTGAAAACCAACGGCTCACAATGCGCGAGAAGATTGGACTCGCGCCCGAGCGTGACAGAGCCGGACCAGGTCGATTGGATTGGACCCAGACACATGGCTCGAGTCGCTACAGTACTAGTGTTTGGGTTTAGACCAGGTTGGTTGACCAGAACCCATTCAACAGCTTAAAAGGTTTGACTGGGCTTTTAAAAATAGCAAATAAATTTGTAAAATCGTGAAATCTTTACTGGAGATTACTGGGATGATATATTCCCCAGATAAATTTTTAAAAATCACATTATCACTTTGTAAAATACATAAATAATTATTGTAGCCCGAAAGTGTTTATTTAAAGGTAAATATTTTTCTGTAAACCAAATAATTTCTAGAAATTCAATAAAAATTATTTTTAGTCAAGATAATTTATTTAGGCTTTAAGAAAAATACTTCCCAGTCACAATACAAGTTTCATATTGTATTTCCTTCGAAACTTCAAATAGGTTATTGGACTTTGGCTAGAAAAAGGAGGTTTCGATTGATAACAGCAGTTCCAAATTGTTAATTATGAACAATAATGTCATGAACAGTGTCCCATTACTATTTATAAAATTGGGGCTGTTACATTCACATTGCAAAGCTGGTCATACAATACGCTTAAAATGCACCCGACAAATAGTTTCATAGCCGTGTCAAACTTTTCAACAGTATGAGGTCTCGTAGGACGAGGCAACATGGCCCAAAATTCATTCATATCCGAAAGCCACAATTGGACCCTCATCTGCAATCTCTTGAAATTCACACTAGTGGACTTCTCCGGTTTCATTGCCTTAGCAAAACCAGCCATCACAAAGTGCCTATCAGGTTTGTGATGACTCGTTTGCGCACGCGTGTAGTCTTCTTCTTTTGCTTGCTTCAACTAGATAATACCAACTCCACCTTATAAGTTAATCTTCTCCTACCTAGACTAGCAATATGGTAGTAAACTTCCCACCTTCCACCATGCATGAGTGGACCTTTATGATTTTCTAGGATTTATGAAGAATATTACTTGGGCTAAGTCCATAAACTCCAACAGGTAGGACATGGGCCTGCCGTTTGATATGGAATGCAGCCCCTATGATGGCCAAGCTACGACCCCCCCCCCCCCCAAAAAAAATCACCTCCGAAGTCGGATGTCCCAATGCAGATAGATCATTATCAGTTGATTGAGATTGACATGTTGTGTAAATTAAGCCTTCAAAGAGATTTGCTACCTTTTCTAAACTGAATCTGTTACATCCCAAAAATTCAAACTTGGGATAATTGTGTGAGAATAAATGTAGAAATATTTTGAGCATGTTTTTGAAATTTTCCTCAAATCAATTATTGCATTTGCGTACAAACAGAAACCTTAAAAGAATTTTTGATAAAAATTCAGAATAGATAAAATTCTAAAAAACATTACACAATAAACTAAACTATGATAGGAGATTCCACAAAAACATTCATAATTTTTGGAGCTTGTCTGCTATGTTTGAAAATTCAACAAACATTTGGTCTATTCAAAAATTCAAAACCTAATTGGTTTTTTCCGCTGCTCCATTGGGTCGAAACTGTCGTGACCCAACACCCTTCGTGTGCCAGCCAATCCGTGCCAGTCTGCCTTGTGCCCCGCTTCTCTCTCTCTCTCTCTCTCTCTCTCTGCGGTCCACCCGTTAGACTGCATCGTCCACCTTGCGCATGCCCACGCCGCGCCCGCACTAGCTCCGCCACTCGCCCCTAGATTGCGACCGCCACCCACCGAATCGTGCTCAACTACTCCCATCGCGTCCGCACTGCGTTGTGCATTACACTGCCATGCCAACTCCTGTCCTGGCTCCAGACCACCATCACCGTCGCCCAAAATCTCACTGCGACCACCAATTTATCCAAGAAGCTTTCCAGAGAAAACTCCGAACACACACTTTTCCAAATTTAACTTATGTTTATGCCTAAGTTAGATCTAGGGTTTGGGGTACGGGTGGCGGCTGACTCAACGACGGCTAATGTGGCGCTGGTGTGGTGACCACGTCGACAACACGTCGATGGCTGACACGACGAGATCGACAGCAGCGGCGGGTTAACGGCGGCGATGAACAGAGTGCATCCTTGAACTCTTGCGAACTCAACTACCAGCTCAGATGAGACGGTGGTGGCCGGAAGGGTGGTTGATAGCGATGATGGCAACGATGACGTTTCGGGTGGACAACGCAACAGCGAAGGAGGGGTTTGGCGAGGGTTAGGACGCGCACATTGGGTTCCTAGGGTCTAGGTGGTGCGAACGAGCGATGCATGGGACCCAATGGTCAATGGTGGTGATGACGCAGCAACGGCGACAGAGGCGCAACGCGGCAACACGAGGTTGCACGGGGACAGCGAGGTAGGACGACGCTCCGACAAAGAAGAGATGCGCACTGGGTTGAACACGGCACGGTGAGCACGGCAAGGTAGACAATGTTTACGGAGACTCACTGACGGCGGTGGAGGAAGGCCGCGGCGGCGCTATCTCCAAATCCGATGCAACGGCAGTGGCTTAGGGCTCCGGGTCTTGGGGAACTGGCGGCTAGGGTTTGGTGATGCGGACGTCGAGGGCTTTTATAGTCGGGTATGACTGGGCGACGATGGGGGTCCGTGTCTAGTGCGGAGACGGAGTTCGGATCGCGCACGGGGAAGGAGTTCAGCACGGAGATGAAGAACAATGCCAACGGGCCCACATGTTAGTGGCAGCGACCCGCAGTTACATGCGGCGAACGTGGAGGTGACATGGCGTGGAACTGGGCTGGGCTGCGCGCGCGGGTAAAACAGATCGGGAGGGAAAGAAAGAGTGGACCACGGGAAAGGATTTGGCCCACTGGCCTTCTATGGTTTTTAATAGATTTTTGTTTTTAGAAAATACCAAGAAAAATAGCAAATGAACTTGGAAAAATTCCAGAAAAATGGTAAAGTATTTCCAAGCATAAGGAACCCAAATAAAATAGTTTTGGAATTAATTGATGTTTGGATTATTCACATTAAATCATTTTGACTTCTCAAATTCTCAATTAAGCCTTTTAAATTCAAATAAAATTGGTGAAATTTTCCAAAAGGCTAAACTACTCAAAAGGGATTTTGAAACTAAAAAATTAGGACTAAAATGACATGTCTTGATGTTTAAGCTCGTGCATCAATTGCTAACCCCCCACAGTATTGATCAAAACAAAAAGTTACACAAGGATCATTCAAGAAACAGGATTGGTTCATTTATTGTTTAATAGCAGAGAGGCAAGCTGCTAGCTCATGAATTAATTGTCAAGAGCTCTGCAGGAAGAACCATAGAAATATTTACAGCTCATGCGATGATGGTCATGTCACTTTGGGTGGGAACAATGCCGACCAACTTTGCTTTCACCCATTCAGAACTAGTCTGACCTTCCTCACAAGCGTGTCATCAGCCTTCATGAGTTATGATTTCCGTCGGTTTCATGTGCCGCCGACCCCAGCTAACCTTCTAATGTCAACTGATGTTTCTCATCAACAAGAAAAAATAATAATACAAAATTGGCTACAGAACACCAAACTTTTGTGGCATTTGCTTGAGAACACTGGTTTTTTGTGTTTTGCTTAAAGTCACTAAACTTTGATGACTCTTTGCCATAGAACACACCACCCATTAAAATGTAATATACGGTTAAGAGAGGAGAGAGAATATAGGTGAAAAGTATGTTTTGCCCATGACCCCTTCTTCTTCCTCATCTTCTCCTCTTTACCCGCTGGGCCTCGAGCACCCCTCACACCGCTGCCGTTGATGGTGAGCTCCCATGAAAGCCCAAAACTTTCCAAGGTGTCAGTGGTAAAATAGAATTTTCACCCACCTTCTCTCTCATCGCTCAGTTGAATATTATATTTTAATGGTCAGAATGTCCTACGGCAAAGAACCACTAAAGTTGAGTGTTTTTTGGAAAATACACAAAAAAAATCAGTGTCCTAGAGCAAATGTCGCCGAGCCGGCTCAAGCCAGGTTCACCCAATCTCGGTCTTAAATGTAGCTCAACTCGTTTAGGAAACGAGCCAGAAACCATGCTTGGCTTGGCTTGGCTCGGCTCGTTAGTTGGCTCGAGCTGGCTCATCATGACTCGCGAGCCTAGCTACCTCACATGCTGAACTAGTGGATGGGGGTGGCAAAAGGCGAGCGACGGATGGCGAGGAGACGACGAGGTGGATGGCAAGAAATGGCACTAGAGCAGGCCTACAGAAATGGCCGCGGGTGGGGTTCAGGGCTGGGACCAGAGCCTGGGTGTGGAAGTCGGCATTGGGGCAATGGAGAGGGAAGCGAGGTGACGTAGTGGTGCCCGTGGAAGGCGCACCCGTGGAGCACGGCTTGGCGATATACTTGTCAACAAATAAGTAGAGATCATGGAGCGCCCCGTGCGACGTGAGCGCCGCCTCCACCTCCGCGTCTGTCATCCACTAGGGGAGCTCGCCGATGTACAATGTCGTGGTCAGGGAGGCAGGTGAAGGTGGCGGGAGAGGGAGGAAGCCGGGCCCGAGGTTAACATCGCCATATAGGTCGTCGCAATCCTCGTCGGTGGAAGGGGTGGGAAAGTGGACGTCCTGGGTGGGCAGCGGGAGGAGGGCTGGGTGGCGGAGGATGGGGTGGCAGTGTTAGGTAATCTTTGTGTATATGGCATATTTAGATTTTAGGGAGAGTTTGTTTTATGTAGTTCTACAATATTTAGGCGATTCATTATGGATACTAGAGTTTGTGTGGTATCCCTTCAGATAATGTAGAATCCTTTCGGATACGAATAGTCATTTTCTCTCAATAAAAGGACACCCCAGAATCGATTTTGTGAACAAGAGCAATATAGCAAGAGAAAATCAAAAAATCTGTTGTTGTTCCGACGACAAAAAAATTTCTTGTGTTCTTGCATTCATGTTCTAGGATTCCATTGTGTTCACATGTGTTCGTCTTTGGTTTGGGCCAACAATTGGTATCAGAGCTCTAGGTTCGAAACCCTAGCTGCTACCAGGGAGGTGATCTCGACTCGGGGGTGGCATATCGGGCCACCGCACGACGAGCGCGGCAATGAGACGCGGCCGTGGTTTGCGTGGGCCAATCTTGACGGGTTGGCAGTGAAGCTAGGTATAGCAGAGCTAGCGGCGACCGTGCAGTGCAATCTCGTCGACAAGCGCATGCATGTAGGAGAAGTAGTGCCGAGTCATGTGTGTGTGCATGTTAGCACATTGAGCTAGTTGTTTGCATGCATGCATGCATGTGCAATAGATAGTGGTGCACATCGGTGGAACGCAAGATGAGTTGCACGTTGCCAAGGTGAAAGCATTGTGTTGGTACTAGGTGGTTGCGATACCGTATTTGTGTGTGTGTCTGTAGAGTTGAGTCCGGGACATTGAGGAGATGTGTTCCCTGTTCTGAGTCAAGTCCATGGAGTTGAGTCTGAGACGTTGAAGAGATGTGTTCGCCGTCTTGTATTGAGTAATAGTTGGGCAAGTCGTAGTTGAGACCGACTACTTCAATAAGTAAATGCACAAAGATTAGGGAGTGAATTGTAAGGTAATCTTTGTGTATATGGCATATTTAGATTTTAGGGAGGTTTGCTTTGCGTAGTCCTACAATATTTAAGCTGTATTCATTATAGATACTAGAGTTTGTGTGGTATCCCTTCAAGATACGTAGAATCTTTTTCGGATACGAATAGTCATTTGCTCTTAATAAAAGAGCACCCTTGTAATCAGATTTTGTGAACAAGAGCAATGTAGCAAGAGAAAAGTTGATGTTGTTCTGGCGGCAAAAAAATTTCTTGTGTTCTTACGTTTGCGTTCTAGGGTTCCATTGTGTTCGCGTGTGTTCATCTCCGGTTTAGGCCAACAGGCGGAAGGAGGATGGGGAAGGAGAAAGGGGTGGTGGAGGAAGGGTGGCCGAAGGAGGACAGGGCGGTGGTGGAGGAAGAGGACGGGGAAGGAGAAAAGGGTGGGGAGGGCAAAGGAGGATGGGGTGGCGGAGAAGCGGCGAGCGATCTAGATCTGGATTGGGGATTTGGAATCATGTACTCGCATCTATGAACTCTAGGGTTGACTCTGTTAAAAATGAGGGCAATATTTTAATTCCAAATTTTATTAGAAGGCAAATATTGCAAAAGACTAATGATGCATAAAACAAGATCGCTAGCGACAACTCATTGTACTTCACAATATATGAAAACCGTGATGTAAACAAGTCTATCAATCACACAGTAGACTTACAGATGGGTCTGATGAAGAGCAGGAAGCAGCGCAGAGTTGATGCAGTGCAGAAACGTAGATGTCGCAGTGCAGCAAGCGGTCGCGCAGATGCGCTGCCCGAACCTTATTGCCGCCTCGTGCAAGTCTCCACGGCAGAAGAACGGTTCGAGATACCGCTTCCCTTCTTCACGGTGCACGCCGAGAAGAAGAGTCGGCGAGGTTCGACAGCGCGCATGCGAAGACGATTAGAAGGAAGAAGAAATGGAGGCTATTCTTGTTCTCACTATGCACTGGACGTCTCGAGACATATATAGATGCGCATCGGTAATCGACAGATTAAATGACCATTTACCCATCGTAATCGACACACTTAACCAGCCATTTACCCATCGTAATCGCTACACTTAACCACCTTTTACCCATCGGTAATCGTTACACTTAACGATCATTTACCCATCGTAATCTGTCATCATCACTCAATAAAGCCTGAAATTTAAACATTTGAATCTCATTCAAACAGAGAGAGAGAGATGCATGGTTCAGCAAAAATAAGGTGGACTTGGTCTGCCAAATGGCGTGCCACGTCACGGCACGGTCGCAAGTCACAAGTCACGCGATTTTTCACGCGAAAATACGCGAACGCGCGCGCGCGTGCGTGCGTGTGTGTGTTTAGCCAGAGCCCTCCTCATGCCATCCTCATCCATCCATGTGTTACATGTTTCAAGGAGTGGCAAGGACTCCACCTTATATGTTGGTCACTTCCACTTTGCCTTAGCAATATGGTACTAACCCATAAATGCTTTGGAATTATAGAAAATGGGCCTCACTCATATGGGCCAATTTCTAACAATCCCCCACCAATTCCAAAGCAAGAAGCAAAAAGGATATCAAAGATATTGTCTTTGAAATCTTGTTAATATACCAGATCTTTTAGTGTAAGTCCCAGACGGGTTGAACTTGCACCTAGAATGACAAGATTCATCTTCTCACAGCTGATGAATGGACCATGCCTTGAATTCACAGCTTTTTGTGATTAGATTTCACTTGAAATCTCAACTGATACTAGGCCGTCAAAGAACCGCGCCTAAACGGAGCGTTATTTGGTCATGCTCCCTTATCTGCTCATGAGCTTTCTAGAGAATGCCCTATTCTCGTGAACTGCGACCTCACAGTTGGGCTCAAGTAGGTATATTCTTTCTAGGTATCCTGCAGGCTAATACCTTTTCCTCATTTGGACAACAGAATATATTAAGACTTTATGCCATCCTTCCATACAGTCGAGAGTAATTTGTCTATTAGGACATGGATTCAAAGAATATATACTCTCTTGTTACAACATGAACTTGTTTTTCCCATTGCCTAAGTCACGGGATCTCCGATCAAAAAGGTATGGGTTACTGTTGAGTTGTAACTCCAATGGGCCTCATTCCCATGTCCATAGACGCAACGGAAATCGCCTTCCGTGCTAGCCCCTTTGTGAAAGGGTCTGCCAGATTTTTCTCAGTACGTATATAATTCACAGTAATCACTCCGGAGTTCCTCAATTTTCTGACAGATTTAAGCCTACGCTTCACATGTCTGGAGGACTTCATGTTATCCTTAGTACTTGTAACCTTAATCAACACCGCTTTGATTATCACAGACATTAGGATTGCTGGTATTGGTTTCGCAACCGCTGGCAAGTCCAACGAAGCTCTCTAAGCCATTCACCTCAACGATGGCGTGTCTAGTGCTACAAGTTACGCTTCCATAGTTGACCTCGTCAATATAGTCTGCATTTACACGACCTCCATGAAACTGCAGCTCCTGCTAGTGTAAAGACATAACCACTTGTAGCTTTGATCTCATCTGCATCAGAGATCCAATTTGAATCACTATATCCTTCTAATACAGAAGGATGCCCAGTATAGTGAATTCCGTATGAGGTTGTGCCTCTCAAATAGCGCAACACTCTCTCAAGTGCCTCCCAATGATCATCTCCTGGGTTAGAAGTAAATCGACTTAATTTGCTCACACCAAATGATATGCCAGGTCTTGTGGCACCAGATAGATACATAAGTGATCCAATAATTTGTGAAAATCTTAATTGATCTTTTCCTAACCCTTGATTCTTTCAAGCTTAATGCTTGCATCATAGGGAGTTGGAGAAATTTTACAATTCTCATAGCCAAACGGCTTAAGATTTTCTCAAGATAATGGGATTGACTCAAAGTGATCCCATCCTCGTTCTTGATTAATTTAATATTCAGAATAACATCCGCTCTCCTAAGTCTTTCATATCAAAGCATCGAGATAAAAAAGATTTGACCTCGTCAATTACGGCAGTGTTTGGTTCCAAATATAAGTATGTCATCTACATATAGGCACAAGATCACTCCTTGACCCCCACCATAACGATAGTATACACATTTATCAGCTTCATTCACAACAAAGCCAGCAGATGTTAAAGTTTTATCAAATTTCTCGTGCCATTGTTTAGGTGCTTGCTTTAGACCATATAAGGATTTCAATAATCTACATACCTTATTTTCCTGTCCAGAAATCACAAAACCATCAGGTTGATCCATATAGATTTCTTCCTCCAACTCTCCATTAAGAAAAGCTGTCTTTACATCCATTTGATGGACATGTAGACCATAAGAGGATGCTAACGCAAGGAGCACTCTGATGGTGGTTAGTCTGGCGACAGGAGAATAGGTATCAAAGAAATCTTCTCCCTCTTTCTGGGTGTAACCCTTGGCCACAAGTCTTGCCTTGTACTTCTCAATAGTACCATCAGGTCTTAGTTTCTTTTAAAGATCCACTTACATCCTCTGTGTTTGCACCGATAGGACGATCGGTGATCTCCCAAGTCCCATTAGCCATGATAGAGTCCATCTCGCTTCTGGATCGCTTCTTTCCAATACTCAACATCGTAAGATGCATAAGCCTCTGAAAGGGTCTTTGGCACATCATCCACGAGGTATACAATAAAGTCATCACCAAAGGTTTTCTCAACCCTTTGTCTCTTGCTCCTACGAAGAGCTTCGTGACTAGATTGTTATCCTCCTCGTGATATCACATATTGGTTCGAGAGATGGTGGGAAGTTCGAAGTTTGATTATTTTCAATTTGAACATTCTCGGTTTGTGAAGTCGCTCGCTATTCTCATAGGAAAATAATCCTCAAAGAATGAAGCATCTCTAGACTCCATTATTGTGTTAGCAATAATCTCAGAATTTTGATTTAACTACTAAAAATCTATAGGCCGTGCTATTATGAGCATATCCTAGAAAAATACAATCGATTGTTTTAGGTCCAAGCTTTCTCTTTTACTCGCAATGGTATATTGACCTTGGCCAAACACCCCAAGTTCGCAGAAAATTGACATTGGGTTTTCTCCTTCCATCCTCATATGGAGTAATATCACTCTTTTTAGTGATTACTCTGTTTAGACGAAAGTTGTTTGTCAATATAGCTTCCCCACCATGTCTTAGGCATACCAAGACTCTCTAACATGGCATTAACCAAGTCCGTTAGTGTGCGGTTTTTCCTCTCAGCTACCCCATTTGATTGGGGTGAATATGGTGGTGTAAATTCATGGACTATTCCATGCTCGAATGTAATTGAGAAAATTCATGAGAGATGTACTCTCCTCCACGATCGGACCTTAGTCTTTTATTTTCTTCTCTAGTTGGTTCTCAACCTCGGCCTTATAAGTCTTAAAGTAGTATAAAGCTTCATCCTTAGTTTTTAGCAAATACACATAGCGATGGCGTGTTGCATCATCAATAAAAGTTAAAAATATCTTTTGCCTCCTTTTGTCAACAATCCATTCATTTCACACAAATCTGAATGAACAAGATCTAATGGTGCCAAGTTCTTTCGTCCTCTAATCCCTTAAAGGGTTTATGAGGTCGCTTTGCTTGCACACATGACTGCACTTTGATCCTTTGACAATTTCACATTTTGGAATTAAATCTAATCTGACATTCTAGCAATACTATCAAAACCAATATGACAGAAACGAGAATGCCAAATATTTGCCTCACATTTATTTAAACCAGTTGCAACATTCAGATTATAACAAGACTCTAAAGTACTTAGGCGGAACAAGCCTCCGCTCTCATAGCCTTTACCAACAAAATTCCCGAACTTAGACATTACAATTTTATTTGACTCAAAGACTAGCTTATAACCGTCCCTACATAGAAACGTAACCACTAACGAGGTTCTTGTTTATTGTAGGAGCATGTCGCACGTTCTTCAAGTGGGCGGTCTTCCTCGAAGTAAGCTTCGGTTCTACGTGCAACACCAAGAATGAAGCATGCGATCCGTTTCCCATTATGACGGAGGAAGCCCCTGCTGCCTGGTAAGAAGAAAACAAGGAAATATCAGAACATACGTGAACATTAGCACCAGTATCAACCCACCAATCAGTGGATTGACATGCTGAAAAAACAACAGGAGAATTACTATACCCTCCTGAAGTCGAGGCCTCGCCTATGATCACGTTGATAGCCTTCTTCTTTGGCTGTTCACCATCTCTGCTTTTGCGGAAATGACAGTCTTTCGCCATATGACCGTTTTTCCCACACACAAAGCAGGTGATGTTCTTCATATCCTTTTTCTCAGTTTTCTTCTTAAAGCTAGTTGTCTTGTTCGTTTTGTTAGATTTGTACTTCTTTGCAATGGTCTTTTTCTCTATGAAATTTGCATTGTTCTGACCAGAAGTACTGGGTGCATCTTTTGCTCTTGCCTTTTCTTCCACATCGAGGCGCAATGAGATCTTCAACAGAAATCTCTTCCCTCTTGTGTTTCAAGCTAGTGGCAAAATCCCGCCAAGAAACAGGAAGTTTGGCGACAATGCCATGACCACAAACTTAGGAGGCAACACACAGCCCAGATGCGCAATCTCACCAACCAATAGCTGGAGATCATGAGCTTGTCCAACTATGGACTTAGCCTCATCCATGGTAAAGTCGAAGAATTGCTCACACATATAGAGCCAACGACCGCCTGCCTCTGCATATTTGTGCTCTAGTGCATCCCACAACTCGTGGCGGACTTATAGTCCATGTACACATCATAGAGCCGATCTGCGCCGTAATGGTCGAAGGCGCCAAGAGCAATGTTGTTCGCATTATCGAATCGCATATCTTGGTCAATCAGAACGGATATCGTGGTGGATTACCCACCACGCCCAAAGACATGAGCCGAACTTGGCTCTAGTCTGCCATCTACTGAAATTCGACCGAAAAACCTCTCGAGTTTCATAGCATCAGAAGCTCCAGCCATAGTTGTGTTGCAACAAAGTTTACAGTAAGGTTTCTGGAATGTTAAAAATGAGGGCAATATTTTAATTCCAAATTTTATTAGAAGGCAAATATTGCAAAAGACTAATGATGCATAAAACAAGATCGCTAGCGCACAACTCATTGTACTTCACAATATATGAAAACCAGGATGTAAACAAGTCTATCAATCACACAAGACTTACGGATGGGTCCGATGAAGAGCAGAAGCGTGCAGAGTTGATGCGATCGCGTAAACGTAGATGTCGCAAGATGCGACAGCGGTCGCGCGCAGATGCGCTGCCAGAACCTTATTGCCGCCTCGCAAGTCTCCACGGCGAGAACGGTTCGAGATACCGCTTCCCTTCTTCACGGTGCACGCAGAAGAAGAGTCGCGCGAGGTTCGACGCAGCGCGATCGTTACGCATTAGAAGGAAGAAGAAATGGAGGCTATTCTTGTTCTCACTATGCAATCGGACGTCTCGGACATATATAGATGCGCATCGTAATCGGCAGATTAAACACCATTTACCCATCGTAATCGACACACTTAACCACCATTTACCCATCGTAATCGTCACACTTAACCAGCCTTTTACCCATCGGTAATCGTTACACTTAACGATCATTTACCCACCGTAATCGCTGTCATCATCACTCAATAAAGCCTGAAATTTAAACATTTGAATCTCATTCAAACAGAGAGAGAGATGCATGGTTCAAGAAAAATAAGGTGGACTTGGTTTGCCAAATGGCGTGCCACGTCACGGCACGGTCGCGCGTCGCAAGTCACAAGTCACGCGATTTTTCATGCGAAAATACGCGAACGCGCGCACGCGTGCGTGCGTGTGTGTGTTTAGCCAGAGCCCTCCTCATGCCATCCTCATCCATCCATGTGTTACATGTTTCAAGGAGTGGCAAGGACTCCACCTTATATGTTGGTCACTTCCACTTTGCCTTAGCAATATGGTACTAACCCATAAATGCTTTGGAATTATAGAAAATGGGCCTCACTCATATGGGCCAATTTCTAACAGACTCGATGTGTGTGGAGTGTGCGAGTGTGGACTGTGGCCTGTGGCCTGTGGGGCTGGACTGGGCCGGCAAGCAACCCACGAGCCAAACAAGCGGCTCGAGCTTGGCTCGAAAAATTTGCGAGCTAGAAGAGATGCTTGGCTCGGCTTAAGAATATCACAAGCCCGAGCCAAGCTGGCTCACGAGTTTTTTTCCAGCCCTAGTCACAAAAGTTGAGTGTGTTATAGCTACTTTTGCCTAATAAAAAAGAAACTGGTGTTGCTGATCTGTGCAAACGTACTGATGTGGATGCAGTGAGAGAGAAAGACATATGTAATCTCAAGAGGCAATATAATGTGAATTGTGATGACAGCTACTCGCAAACTCCGTACTTTGGTTCGCTACAAGGTGATGTCAGTCCCTCCCCAAGTTGAACTGTTCCAAGAAATTTTATGTTTAGTGAGAAAATTACACTCTTTTAGTTACTTCCTACCTTAGAAGCATGTTCATCAGGCCTGTAATTTTGTTCCTGTTCCATCAGTACAGACCTCTCTTTTTCTGTACTTCGCGAAGAATTGCACTACCCTTGGCTTGAACTAACTACATGTCACCGATTGCGACATATGCTGCGATTTGCAGGTTTTGAAAACAAGTTCGATCAAGTGACAGGGAGGGGAGCTCTTTTCTATTTCAGATACTTGTGGAGTGGACTCAATAAACAATGCGCGCATCCGCATCGCCAACGTCAAAATATAAGATTTGCTGATCTGAAACCAAATTCTAATTTTAATACGCGGGCTGCGGGCACAAGGGAGTTGATGGGGGTATATTCCTGTGCCGCTACGTCACCGCGAGGATCTCCAATACTTTAGTTTGATGCTTACTTTGAGCTCAGGCATGACGTCGCATTCGTTCAACGCAACGTGAGCGCTAGAATATGAGGCTTGGTTTTGTGTTGGATTTAGAATTCATAGATGTAGTCCTATCTTGTGGAGTTGCCTTCCTGCCAAGGATCAAATGAGATGGATGCATGATTGTTCATAGTGCAAGAAAATGCAAAGCAGTAACTGTCTCTGGCATAAATTTAATCCCGTGACGTTGTCCTAATACTTCAGGTAGGACAGGGTTACGATTTCTTAATCATAGAGGCGTAATTGCGTCCAGATTCGTTGATTCAAGTTGGATCTAAAGAAACCATATCACAGGTGTCTGCTGTAAGCAATTTTCTTTATGCACCTTTCTTGATGGCGTGCGTTCTTACAACGGCTTCTTCTTTTTTCGCATTTGGATAGCGCAAGAACTCATCTCAGTCCGAACATAACGAAGTAGCAAAAAGGTTTGATAGAAACAGAAGATGTGATAAAGTCAGATTAACATAAAGTACAGTCTAAGCTAAGACAAGCTAGCCTGCATACTGAAAGGTTGGTCAAATGGTTGCATGAAAGATTGAGTAATTTAGAATGTTACTGAAATGATCATTCGAGACTCAATTGTCAAAGATATCACTGTCACTTAGCTAAGTAAACTGCAAGTGGCAAGTGTTTGACACTTTGGGAATTGCAATATAAGATTGCCAACTAGTTTGGAAAAGAAATATTACCATGTTAAATGTGCTACTATGATATACTACATCTGATTCCAAATGTAAGTTGTCTTAGAATATGTGCCGGTCTAACATTCTAAGGTTTGACCACCAATATACAAAGAATTACCGAGATTGACAACATGAAATGGAATTACTAGATCCATCATGAAATATACTTTCATAATATATAATTATTTTTATTTAAAGCAACATATATTTATAGAAATTGATGGTCAAAGTATCAACTAGAAGACCGTATCAATGCCCAAAAATGATTTATATTTGAATAAGGAGTACAATCCCAGAATCTGAATTATACATGCAACCTTCTTCGAATCATAAAAGAACTGTTGATGCTCTCAATGATTAATTCTTATCATCAGAACTTAATTACAAAGTTACAAAGCAATATTTCTTTTCCTCACTAGTCACTAGACATGACTTTATCTGGCAACATATTTGGAGATGGCATCTTCAAGCTGTTGTGGTTTAGCACAAGGGGTAAACATCCGTCGGAGGGAGATTGAGTGGCGACGACTTAAAGTAGAATGGCGTTAGGTGAAGGAGGGCACCGATTGGAAGAGTAATAGATCTAGAATAGCCGGTCAAGAAAATGACCACAGCTGGACTTTAGGGACTAGAAACTTGTTTATTCATCTTTGCTCGATTCAAGAAGATTCAATGACATCCCTTTTATAAGGACAACTTACTTGACCCCTAAGAAACAATATTTAATCATAGAAACAAATTAACTGAAGATAAGATTTCAAACTAACCAAATCAATCTAATCTCTAACAAATGAAACTAATCGTGAATGAACAGTGCATGTGTGTTACAGTACCGCACCCATGACATTCCTTACATGGCTGTGGCCCGTGGCTTGTGGCTCCCCTGGGCCCACACCCCTAACAACTTCACCCTCCCTTCGTAACAGCTCATCCTTAAGCTGTGGTGGAGGCCATGGCAGCTAGCTTCGGCGGCGTCGCCCGTGGGGATGGTAATGGTGAAACCAACGGTGGCGCCGACATAGAGGACGACTGCAGTAGTAGGCTTCGTAGCGCCATGACTGGCTTTGGTGGTGTCGCCATGGGGATGACAACGGCGGAACCGATGGTGACGCTAACAACATAGCAGCAGAGGCAATGGTGGTTGGCTCTGATACCAAATGTGATGGGTCCTTAGTTCATCGCGAGGGAGGGGGTAAACACCGACAGGAAGAAGGTCGGGCGGCGTCGGTTTGGTGGGATGAGAGATTAGACTATATATTGGGGTGATAGAACCTTGGGAATGGCGCGGCTCTTCTCTTTACATAGATAAGGTTAGCCCCTAACAATATGGAAACTATCATATCTAATGCAACCAATCAATTAAGGATGAGATAATATCCATATTTTCTAAATATGAGGATATGCATCTAATCATTCCTAATATAAAGATATGCATCTAACTATTCCTAATATAAAGATAATCTCATTCTCTAATATGTAGGAGACAACTTGCTAACAAAGGAAAAAACTAATCCAATATGTTTGCCACACTGTTCACGCACATGAACAGTGTATGTGAGCCGTACTACCTGCCCATAACAGTCTCCTTGCATGGTCGTAGCCCCCCGCCCCCCCCGCCCCACACCCATGACACTTCATCCCTCCCCGACAAGCAACTTGTCCTTGAGTTGTAGGGTGGTGGCCATGGCTGCAGCCCTAGGCTATTGACGTCGGTTGACAGCAACGGTGCGGGGGCCTTAACACTGCTCGGTATTGGCAAAGATGCTGCCGACGAGGGCCGCCAGTGTGGCGTAGTCTTGATCCCCTTCCCGCCACGAAACTCAATGGATGTGTGGTCCCTTGTGACAATGTTGCGGTCCCCTCTGACGATGTGCTTTCATCGTGTACCGCCCACTATCATCGTGTACCGCCCCTCCAAAGGCACGCTGCTGGTCGGCCGTGTGGCGATCATGGACACCTCGGCGAACATCGCGACAGGTGACATGCATGCTTTAGTAGTGCCACAGCTGCCTGCGACAGCCATGGCAACACTGCCGCAAGCCCCAGCGAGCCTGCTGTCGCCACAACAAGCGTCAACAACAACACGGTAGGTCACGGTGCTGCCATGTTAGGATTCGGCAGCACCACGGCAGGTGTCGGTAGGACCATGGTTGCCGCGGTAGGCTCTGGGAGCGTTTTGACAGGCGCCGCTGGGACCGCAACAAGCTCCGGTACCACACCTGCTGTCGTGTAGTGCGGTGCGATAGCGATTGTCGTGGGGCCTACGCCGAGCACTCCATCACCTGGCGCGACAATGACTGCCGCGAGGGCTGTGCCAAGCAAGCTGTCACCTAGTTTGCCCACCTTGGCCTTCTCCAGACGTGCAAGTGTCATGTCAGTAGCCACCACCCAAGATGTTAACTTCACTTCGATGATGTCTAACTTGTCAAGCTTCTTAAGGATGGCGTCCAACAACTCAGCAACAGAAGTCATGGTGAGTAGTTCTGATACTAAGTTATTGTGGTCTAGCACAACAAGAGGTAAACATCCGTCGGAGGAAGGCCGGACGGCGACGACTTGTAGTAGAACGACGCTAGGTGAAGCAGGACATCGATTGGAAGAAGAATAGATCTAGAGTAGTCTGTCAAGAGAACGACCACAGCTAGACTTTAGAGACTATGAATTTATTTATTCATCTTTGCTTGATTCAAGAAGATACAATGATATCCCTTTTATAGGGATAACTTGATTTGATCCTTAAGAAACAATCTTTAATTATAGAAATAAACTAACTGAAGATAAGATTTCAAACTAACCAAATCAATATAATCTCTAACAAATGAAACTAATCATGGATGAATAATACATATGTGAACAGTTCACATGTGCTACAGTGCCTCACCCATAACATTCCTTGGGCTGTGGCTCCCCCGGGCCCACGCCTATGACACAAGCTTATTAAGAAGTTGGAGAGGATAACATCAGTGAAGAAATTTGTGTTCATGATAAGAGGGGAATTGGGCTGATGCCTGAGGATAAAACTGCTGGCTTAGAGTAATAGACATCATTGTATCTACCAAAAATACAGCAAAGAAAGTGCTGTCTTACAGTACAGTATCCAGTGTCTTAAAAACGCAGGACTGTTGGATTGGAGTAAGATATGTCTAGGATGCAGCAATATAAAAGACATACTGCCGTCTAAATAGTATTGCAGTACTGTTTGTGTATATCTCTGATGACAATTTTACCGTCACCATCTGCACAATTTCACACTTGAATAAATAAGCAGTGGAGTTGTGTGGAACAAAGCAAGTCTTTGTCCACTTGCTGATATTTGTGCTTATTACAAGAATCCCATACTTTATGCAAACACTGAAAGAGTCAAGCTGTGACCTCTCCTGATGCACTAGAGTTATTTGAGAAGTTCATACTCGTTTGCACTTGCATAACAATTAGAAGAGATTGCAATTCGCAGTCTTCAAATGTACTTTTATTTGCATAATAATTCAGAAGAAAGCGATTTTTAGCTTACTGATCACAGTGCTGAGAAGTGCATTATTCTTTTATTCTGGTTCTAGACATCATTGATTAACAAGAATAGAGTGAGAATACACTTCATCGTTTTGTGATGGACATTTGTCGACAGCTGATAGCCCGAACTGAGCTCAGCCTGTCATCAAGAACTAAAGAAGAGAGGAATTGCTGAGGGCAGCAGCAATGTAGTATGCAAGTATGCACTAAATATGCAGGGAATGGCCGTTGTCCCCACAACACCCCACATGCATTTGTGATGGTGTCATTTGGATCCCAATCATTTGAGATTTAGTGTGGATCCAAGGAACAAGGTAACATAGGCATACCAACTAACAACTAGCAGTCATCCCTGTCGCCTTCCAACCAAACTGTTGATTTCTGTACCAAAATGCTGTGACAGCCGCCTTCTCAGTCTGAATATTTCAGAGCAATCTCTGGTAAAGATATCACCTAACCGTCTTGGTTGCAACATTTGTATTGAGTTCCATGCATTAGTTAATACAGTTAAAAGTTTATAGTTTCTAAGACAGTAAGGAAGCTAAAGGTTTAGGTTACAGATTAGTAGAAAAATGAATTTCTACAACAGCACCAATCTAACGAAAATGAATTGTTAAAATATATATTCAAGATATTTCACCCATGGTCCTCTATATATTGTTACATTATGATTTGTTCTTTATCATTGAACCAAAGGCTTGGCCTGAATAATTCAGAAACACACGAAGTTTGACTTTAACTATTTCAATTCATTTAATGTCAAAAAAATATTTTTTAAAAAAACTACTTCAATTCATCCAGGCTAGCTCAGTATTACTATGTTAAGAAACGAATTCCATGGTCCCTTAATCCTAAAAAAGGTAGAATCTCTAAAAATATACTAATGCATTGCATGGGGGCGTATGCAACCAAAGATGCAGGGAATATGTCAGTTCCACGAGGGCATAACCCTAAAATAACCCTAAAAGACATAAACAAAATCCACTTTGATGCCTGGTCCTGCTCCTCCATTTCCAATACATCCATCAAACCCTAAATTAATCACGAAAACACCAAGACCAAATTAAGAAGCAATTAAAACCAGGTCAATCCAGTGCCAAGAACACAAGCTCCCACAAGTACAGCTCTGCCTTTGCATTCCCATGCGTATGCTTGCACACTGAGCAATTCTTGCGAGCTTGCATGCAAGAACTTGAAGGCCATGAATTACCATGAACAGGAGCACCAGGAGCTCACCGTCACCACGAACAACAACGGCCTGGACTGGCTCGAGGATGCCATCTCTTTCCTCGCCGCCGACGTGGATCTCGGTGGCAGCTATGGCTGGTGGTCTACTCCGTCGGCGGCAGCGCAGCAAGATGACATTGGGAGAGTCGTGGCGCAGACGCTGTCGCCTCCGGCACCACCGGCGACCAGTTCGCCCCTGGCTCACGCCTTCCCAGCATTGCGTCGCCGGCGGTGTCGTCGCCGTCGGAGCCGTCGTGCAAGCGCAAGTCCCCGGGTACAGGGTGTCCAGCGGCCATAGCAGCAGCAAGCAGCGCCGCCGCGCCGAGCAGGACAGGGCTGGTGGCGGCGGCAAGAAGGGCGGCGCCAAGGGCGGCGGAGCGGGCTCCGACCGTGACACGAGGTGGGCGGAGCAGCTGCTGAACCCGTGCGCCGTCGCCGTCGAGGCGGGCAACCTGTCGCGCGTGCGGCACCTGTTCTACGTGCTCGGCGAGCTCGCATCCTTCTCCGGCGACGCCAACCACCGCCTAGCAGCGCACGGGCTGCGCGCGCTCGGCCGTAGACTCCCTGCCGTGGTGGGACCCTCCGCCGCTGCTGCCGTGCGGGTGCCGGCCTGCGAGTGCCCGACGCCGGCGTTCGCGAGAGCGGAGGCACGGCTGTTCCGCGCGTCCCTCATCAAGTTCCACGAGGTCAGCCCGTGGTTCGCGCTCCCCAACGCGCTGGCCAACGCCGCCATCGCTCAGGCATCGACGCGCGGGGGCGCCGCGCCCCGGCCGCTCCACGTCATCGATCTCGGCGTCTCGCACGGCGTGCAGTGGCCGACGCTGCTGGAGTCCCTCACCCGCCTGCCAGGCGGGCACGCGCCGCCCTCCGTCCGGCTCACCGTCGCGGGCCCCACGGTCACCCCGACGGCGCCCTTCTCGGCGTCGCCTCCGGGGTACGACTTCTCGCCGCACCTCCTCCGGTACGCCAAGTCCATCAACCTCGAGCTCGACATCGGCCGCGCAGCCTCCCTAGACTCCGTGCATGGCTTCTGCACTCCCGGCGAGGCGCTCGTCGTCTGCCTCCAGTTCCGGCTCGGCCACGTCGCCGCCGAGGAGCGAACAGACATCGTCCGGAAGGTCAGAAGCCTCAACCCGGAGCTGGTGGTTTTCTCAGAGCTCGACGCCGGTGGCGACGGCAGCACGGTGGGCGAGTTCGCGGCGAGGCTGGAGCTGATGTGGCGATTCCTGGAGTCGACATCCGCGGCGTTCAAGGAGAGGGACGGGGAGGAGAGGAGGCTGCTGGAGGCCGAGGCAGGTACGGCCGTCGCGGCAGACTCGGCCGGGGAGAGGAGGGAAGGGTGGCGTGAGCGCATGGAGGCGGCGGGGTTCGAGGAGGCGGCGTTCGGGGACGAGGCGGTGGAGTCGGCAAAGTCGCTGCTAAGGAAGTACGACGGCGGGTGGGAGATGTCCAAGGCTGTCGCGGCGGCAGGAGGCGGCGGCGCGGTGGCGCTGCGGTGGAAGGGGCAGCCGGTGTCGTTCTGCTCGCTGTGGCGGCCGGCGTAGCGGCTGACCCCGTGGAACTGGTCTACACATGGATGGGATCGATGTGATGTGTCGATCACGACCGTACGTCGGAACTTGGTGGCGACCGATCACCCTGGAGGAGGTGGCGTGGCAGGCGTGCTGTGGACCTCGGCCTATGGAATGCACTTTGCCGCAAGTACAAAACATTGTTCTTGTGTGTGCTTGCATGACTGGCCGGTCGCCGGAGCTAGACGTCCGGCCGTTGGATGGGAGACGATCGATGGTGTAATTGGCGATGGCAATTTTTGGACAAATTAATTAAGGTCGATCTACTATTCCTTCTTTCTTTGCTCCATTTTTGGAAGGTTTTTATTGGTTTAAACGTACGTGTTGGGTATGTACAAATTAAATCCGCGACATAATAGGCAGGTAATTAAGTGCCTCCTCATTTCTTGGACGTGTCCAAAAGTCTCCCAACAAGAGGGCAAAAGGTACAAGTACAGGTTTTGCTCGCCATCACGCTACACAGCTGTTGGGAAACTATGGGCCTGACCCTGCAGTCGGCCCATTAGTGGGCGCCTCATCCCAAACCCTAGGAGGGTCGTAGCCTATAAATAGGGGGTGCTATTCATTGTAAAGGATTGATCGATGGATGAAGGAATAAAGAGAAGCAAGAAGTCTCCATACATCTCTCTGTTCTATCTCTTATTCTGTTCTTGTGTTCATGCATTGTTCTTACGATTCTACGCTTGTCTACGAGGTAATCGCTCGGACTGGACTCGCCAGTGACGGTTCCTCAACACGTTATCAGCACGATCGACTCTCCTCGCATCGAAAAGGTAACCGTCGATGAACGACACTCGTAGATTGAATCGTTTTTCTAGATTGCTTTCAATTCTGCAAATTTGGCTTTCTAGATTGGTTTCCTACGGTGCAAATCCGCTCTAATCTACCGCGAGCCGACTTGAAGTCGCCGGCCAAGCCGATCGGTGGATTGCATGAAAGAGTAGATGATGATTGTACCGTATGGTAATATATGCAATCGCATGGAAGGAACCATGTGCACGGCACCGCCTGCAAGCGGCTGTTACTACCTCCGCGATACGTTACCGGTCGGCATAGTCCGCCATCACGTATCGCCACGGAGGCAACGACAGAGCCACGCCGCCAGCACGCGGCAAGCATGCACATGTCGGCATGAAGCCGCGCCCCGTTGCAATCTCGTATTACACCTCTTTGCATCGCATACATACATAGATGAGCGATGTCGCGTGAGCGATGTCGCGATGAACAGTACCCCGCGCGTGAGCGATGAGTCGCAAGCGAAGCGGTACTCATGCGTGAACGGTAATCACGGATGAACGAGATCGCGCATGAACGGTAATCACGGTGAAGCGATGCTGCGTGCGTGAGCGGTGATCACGAGTGAACAGCGATTACATATGAACGATAAAAAAAAACACGGCGGCACCGCATGCGCGTGTGATGTCGGCCGGCGTGCGCTGCGGAGCGGCCGGCGGGCCACCTCCCGTAAAACACCGTCGCCTCTCGCCGCTGCTGCGCCGCCCATGGCTCGTAGCCACCTTGCACCGCACCGCCGCGTGCGCCATGGCATGAAGTAAAGGAAGGAGGAAGAAGGCTTCGGCCGCGCACGCGTCGAACCGCGCCCGCCCCGTCGTGCCGCACTGCCGCGCCGCGCCGCGTCGCACCGGCACCGTCAAACCACGCCGCCGCCGCCGCTCAGCGGCCCACCTCAGCCGGCGCCGCCGCCGTGCGGCGCGCTCGCGCCGCCTCCTGCGTGGCGCCGCTTGCCGCGAACCGCCGCCGCCCGCCGCGCGCCGCCGCAGCGGCCTTGCCCGCGCGCCGCCGCGGTTACCGCGCGCAGCCGCATGGCCGCCGCTTGAAGCGCGCCGCCCTCCCGCCCGCATGGCACCACGCCTTGCCCGCCGCCGGCGCGCGCTGCCTCCCGCCCCGCCGGCCTCGCGGCGCGCCGCGCGCCGGTCCACGTAGCGTCGCCTCCCCGCCGGTTTTTTCGCCGCGCCGCTCCGTCGCCGGCCGCCCCACCCGCGTGATGTCTCCGGCCCGTAGCCGGGTAGCCGCGCGCCCGAGCCGCCGGGTAGGCCGGATACAACTGGGCCGGCCGATGAGAAAAAAGGGGCAGCCGGAGCGAAAAGAAAGGAAAGGGGGCAGCCGGTGGAAAAAGAAAAGAAAGGGGGGGCGCGGTGAAAAATCCGATTTTTTTGCAAAAAGGGCCTCGGAAGTCTTGAAATTACGCGCAAATTGTCTCAGAAGCGATATTTTGCGTGTTAACCTGAAACTTGCGCTTTTAAATCGAAAAGTCATTTTCCAGCAGAAAGGGCTTGGGAATCAATTTTTGCATTTGAAGCATGTTTAACTTTGTTATTATTATTTTTATGCAATTTATTTATTGTATTTACTGTTTTGATTATCTGTGATTGTTTATATTGCTTTTAATCATTGAAAATAGCAGTAAATCATGAAAAATGCATAGAAAAATACGAGAATACGAACCTGGAGTTCGATGAGCATTATGAGAATTTTGCAACATTATATGCAGATTACTAGCAATAACCCTTTAAACTTTTGCATGAATATAAATATGTCCGGCATCACGAACGGTAGAGTTCAAAGAACCGACCCGGCATGGCGATTTTGTATAAAATTTGTATCGATCTTCAATTACGTGGTAATGTAATCACGGATGAGCGTAAGATGGAGAAGATTTTCTACCTTTCACGAATGCGGTGCAATCCGCACGCAACTAATGTCAAGACGGCTACATGCGGTATGTCGAATTAATTGATATCATGCAAGTTGCGAAACTCGTGATGATGTTCTAAAAGAACTACATCTCGCACCACCTAATAGCAATGTTGGCCATAAAGCCATCGCTAGCGGCTACAGGTGATGAAACCTCTCACGAATGAGAGGAGCAAGAAGGGTAAGGTAGTGCGTCGCACGTTATTGATGCTTTCGGTCTAAGAAAAAGGGCAAATGATAGCATGAGGCACACCTCGCCATTGCGAGCAGAGGATTCACATCCATTAGTTGCACTTATGAATGTGGACAGCCCGATGCAGCCCCATCATCCCTCCTTTGGACATCGCAGCGACACACCGTAGGCGCCCAAAAGGAGAAGATCGCGCATGGAGCCGATTGAGGCAGAAGTTCCTGAATACTTCGTCTATTAGATCTAGTGCACGCATTGCACTCGAATCTTTTATAGTAACCTGCAGTTTGTAATTGAAGCAAAATTTTGAATTATTGAATAATGGTTGCAAGCTCTAGCGAGCAAAGCATTAAATTCTTATCATGAGTCTGTAAGGCTTATTTTCCGTCTTTATAATAGCAAGTTATGTTCGATATTCAAGTATTTTATTTATATGTTGCTTGCTTTCTGCTACATATTAATAAAGTACATTATATTAGAAAGTGTGTGGTGCCCTATGGAGGAAGTGTGCTTAGCATGTGGCGGCACAATGAAAACCATCCTAAGAGAAGCGGAAATTTTTCGAATCGATCGGCAAGAATGTTGGTAGTCTTCACGACAATCGCAGCGCGATACTTGTATAATAGGCTCGAAAGGGCCACAATTATACTCCCAATGGGCACAACTTTGGTCATTGAAGAAGACTTGTTGTACCAGAATCGACTAGAACTCTCAAGGATATTTGCGCTATGGCTTTCGTGTAGAGATCAAGAAGAGTATGGCATGAATACCTACTCACTACAAAGCATGAAGAAAGTGAAAAATAGCATTAGAATATCTTCCTTCATATGAAACGGGCTATACTACGCTAATATTAAGGCACCTGCAAATATCTTGCCTTGAAAACCGTATTTAGAAGCTCACGAACTTATCTATCTCGGCATGATAGATTATGCCGCTGTGCCTTAGGATAATGAGAGATATAATTAACAATTCACGGGGACATAATATGAATATAAAGAATTTTCCGAATCTGGAAGATTTTGTGTGCCCCGCATGTGCCACCGGGAAATTAATTATTAGACCTTTTGCTCTGAAAGCGAAGGATGAAGTCCCTGCATTCCTGGACCGTATCTAGGGAGACTTTTGCGGTCCTATACAACCCCTGTAAGGGTCAATTAGGTATTTTATGGTGCTCATCGATGCTTCCTCGGAATGGTCGCATATATGTTTATTGTCTATGAGAAACCATATTTTTGCAAAGCTAAATCTCGCAGATAATTAACAATTGAAAAAATAATTTCCTTGATCATCACGTGAAGTCCATCTGAATGGACAACGCCGGAGAATGTACTCCGAAGGCATCTGATGATTATTGTATGAAAATGGGAATTAAAGTTGAGCATTCTATACCGCACATCCGCACCCAGAATGGACTAGCAGAACTTTGAAGAATTGTAATTTACCAACTATATGTTGAGGACACGCAGTCCTGCTCGTAGCAGCTCTCATCATTTTTAGACCATCAGCCTATAACGTCCATCCAACTATGCAACTAGCGCAAGGTCAAGATCGAAAACTTCTAATCTTCGCAGGTTTGGTTGCAAGGGTTATATACCTATACCACCACCGCAGCGAACTGAAATGGGTCTTCTCCGAAAGTCTGGGATATACGTTGGTTATGAGACAAAGATCCATAATCAAGTATTTGGACCATATGATTTGAGATTTGTATAATGCCCGATTACGATAGTACATTAGATGAGGTTAGTTTCGTCATTAAGGGAGGAAATCAGCCCTTGATGATAATGTCGAAAAACA
Source organism: Ampelocalamus luodianensis (assembly GCA_036346255.1). NCBI lineage: Eukaryota > Viridiplantae > Streptophyta > Magnoliopsida > Poales > Poaceae > Ampelocalamus > Ampelocalamus luodianensis. The sequence continues at coordinate 81,732 of JAYEVH010000135.1, read as the reverse complement.
ATTGAAGTCTAGAAGACAATTGAAGTCCGAAGATAATTGAAATCTATGCATATGACCCGCGCACTAGTGAAGCAAATAGAAGTCGAAAGATAATTGAAGTCTAGAAGACAATTGAAGTCCGTAAGATAATTGATTTGCAAGTATTAGCGAATCAACCGCGACTACTTTAGTGATTTGAAGAGCGTGAATAAGTAGCATTTGCTCGCAAGCAATGCACCGGAGAGGTTGAAATACCATTGAAGGTATCCCTAATCCCGCCCAAAGGGCCTCGAGAATAAAAGGCGAGAACTCGGTCCCTCGAATCCGAAGTAACCGGGACGCTGGTGAAAAAGGATAAGAAGGACTTGACACGGTATCACCAAGTGCCCCGAACGAGAAGGGAGCAGTTGAGACTGCATCGGTATGGAACCTTGTAAAAGGCATACGAATTGAACATCCCCATGAAGGAAACATCGGCATGGATGTGTGCGCACACATCGGAGTGAAAAACTAAAGGACTTGCCCGCAATTGGAAGCAATGTGAGCAAGTAGAAGTATTAAAAGAATCGCCTTGAAGAAATAGTTATAAACTTTATGACCTCGGAGAACCTTTGAATATTACAACGACCAATGTCGACACTTACTTTGCAAAGAAATTTGCCACAATCATCAATCTTGATCCGAGCCCGCATCGCTCGATAAATAAAAGAAAAGATCGATTGGAAGAAGGCAATAGAAATTGAATTATTCTCTCCGAATAAAAGAAAGGTGTTTGGAGTCTGTAAGCCGCACGCCTCCTTGTACACCACGTAGGGCATAAGTGGGTATTTGTTGAAAGAGAAATGAAAAGAAGCAAGGCTCGTTGAACAAAGTTTCACCGAACATCCGAAGATGATTATGAAGAAACCTATTCCCGGTCATGGCGGAACTCCCTTTAAATATTTATCTCAATGGCGATGAACTTGAAGTTAGAAGTGAAATTGATGGATGAGGTACTAGCATACCTTTATGAAATATTGGATTCGGACTTTTATATGAAGGTACTGAATGTATCAACATCCCGAACCAAAACAGAGCAAATAGAAACATGTACGTGTGTGAAACTCGAGAAAGTCATTGTACGAACTTAAGCAATCGGGAAGAATGTGGTATAATCGCAGGCGACTTTCTATGCAAGAAAGGCTACACGAACAATGAGAATAATCTCGTGTATTTATACGACGATCCTGAATGGATTTTGTATAATCTCGAGTATGAAGATGATCTGAATATCATCGGAACCTCGAAGGACATTAAGAAAGCAAGCTCTTACAGAGTCGGAGTTGAAATGAAAGATTTGGGTGAAAACCAAATATTGCCTAAGCTTGCGCTTGGGCATGCCCTCAAGGGGTATTAGTGCATTAGTCACCTACACTCGGAAGGTGTTAGAAAGGTTCGACTTTGCAAAGGCATACCTTTGAAAATGCCAATGGTTGGGAGACCTTTGCGTGCAAGACAAAGACCGTCATGCACCTAAAGAAGAGGGGGAGGAAGTCCTGGACCGGAATTCCCACCTTTGAAGTGCAATAGAAGCACTAATGTATTAGCAAACTGTACTAGAATGGACATTGTATTTGCCGTGATCCTACTAGCAAGGTATAGTGCAGAACCTACCAAAGGCATTGGCAGGGAATAAAGGACATCTTCCGATACCTCCAAAGAAGCAAAGAATTTAGTCTGTTCTATAGAAAGAACCAAGACCTAACTATGAATGGCAATGCAGATAACGGGTACTTGTAGGACCCGCATACAGCAGCAAACAGGCTATGTATTCCTATGTGATGGAACTGCAATTCCATGAAAAACGTCTAAGCAGAGTCTTGTATCGACTACGACGAACTACTCGGAAATAATAGCACTGTACGAGGCCTTACGAGATTGTGTTTGGCTTCGACGGATGATTCACCACATCTAGCAGTCATGTGGATTGAATACCGCTCTAACCTCCACTATTATCTATGAAGATAAATGCAGCTTGTGTTGCACAAGTACAGATGACTTATGTGAAGAATTCTCTCACAAAGCATATCAACCCCAAGTTCTTCTATGCTCATGAATTGCAAAAGATGAACGTATTTAAAGTACTGCATACTAAGTCGTGTGAGAATCTTGCAGATTTATTCACTAAGTTACTTCCAGCGTCTAACATTGAAAGATGCATACTTGAATTGGAATGATGAGACTTAGAGAAGTGCAGAATTCAGGTGGAGAACCTTCACGAACTCATTATTAAAGTTTGATCATGAAGATCGAGTACCCAAAGAATAAATCTAGGAGATTAAATGAAATTGGGTGGATTGTACTCTTTTTCCCTTGACGAGTTTTCCTGAAGTTTCTCGGCCAAGGTTTTTAATGAGGCAATTCGTGCATCACAGCAGAACGTGTATCATGTACTCTTTCTCCAAATTTTTCCCATTGGGTTTTTATGGAGTTTTGACGAGACATGGACATGAAGGATGGGTGCCCAAGGGGGAGTGTTGGGAAACTATGGGCCTGACCCTGCAGTCGGCCCATTAGTGGGCGCCCCATCCCAAACCCTAGCAGGGTCGTAGCCTATAAATAGGGGGTGCTATTCATTGTAAAGGATTGATCGATGGATGAAGGAATAAAGAGAAGCAAGAAGTCTCCCTACATCTCTCTGTTCTATCTCTTATTCTGTTCTTGTGTTCATGCGTTGTTCTTACGATTCTACGCTTGTCTACGAGGTAATCGCTCGGACTGGACTCGCCAGCGACGGTTCCTCAACAACAGCTACTGCCAATTTGACCGGTGTGAATAACGGTATGGATCCACTACTAGTACAACGGATCCACTACTAGTACAACAGAAAAAAGAAACTCCCTACAAGCCATATCTATCGTACTTGTCGGTACCATTTTGGATGTCATACCGCGTGATTCTTAGAATAAGATATTTTAGTACCTGTTCATACCAAGATCTTGTCTTAGAGTATAATATAATAATATATATTTATAAGTCTTTCATCAAAAAAATATATATTTATAAGTTCATATATGTTTAATTATATGCACACCAAATTTCACTTTAAATATTATTTCAAATACATAGTAGTAGTATCATATATATAACTTGTAGTTCAATGAGTACAATAGACGGTATTATCAATCCCGCCGGTATTGTCCGGTATCGAAGCCGGTATGACCGGTATCGAGGCGATCTGCAATACGTGATCGCTCTGCATTGGTTTAGATGGTGAAATGATATATACCGGTTGGTACCGAAACAATATCGATAAGATTTACCTATACCAATTAGCCAATCAAATCCTACACGCCAAGCCAAACACCCATTTAACATCCTTGTCAATCAGTTGTAACTATAACCACAACATTTGAAACGATGCATTGGCTTGACTCTTACACATGTCAATCAGTGGTCATTGAAGTCTTACATAACAGTTGATTTAAATGGCCTTACCCCACCGCCTCGCGTCATCCCCCTCGGGGCGACTCACCCCGTCGCCTAGCGCACCCCGTCGCCGCACCCCGCCCGGCTGTCGTCGCCATCGGCGACTGCTCGGCGGCGGCCCCCTCCCCTCTCTTCCTCCTTTCTCCTCTCCTCCTCCTTTCTCCTCCCTTGTTGGCCGGTTTTCTCCGTCGAGAGGTGCTAGTCGGACCTGTGGTGTCCTCGTTGGATCCACTCGCTTGGCGGATCGGTCACCGCCGGCGGATCTGCGTCTGGCGTTCGCCTCGCCGGATCCGCGCCTCTCTGGTGCTACAGCGTGGTGGTGGCCGGCGGCGCGTCGTCGACGCCTAGATCGGCGCTCTTCTGGCCGAATCTACGCTCCGGCGGCGTCCGGCCGTCGGTCTCTTCTTCGGGTGACGACTGCTCTCTTTGCGTGGCACCGGTGGTGGCTGTGGACGGATTCGACCGTCCTAGGCCAGGTTCTGCGGCCTCTGTCCCTCTGCTCGCCCCTCTGTGGCCGGATCCACGTCGGGCGCCCCTCTATGCGTAGGCGCGCAGGGCCCGCGCGACATGCTCAGCCGCGGCTCCTCTGTGTGTGGGTGTGCCGATGTGCCTCGACGTGCTGCGTGTGCTGATGTGCTCGGCCGCGGCATCTGGGATGTGCTTGCAGGGCATGGCCGGGTCAGGGCTCGTGTTCGCCGGTGTGGTGTCCTGCGTCTCTGTGTGCGCGTTCCAAGTGGCGCCATGCACATGGATGTCCACACCGGCGCGGTGCTGTTGCCGGAGCTGGTGCTGCTGGGCGAGGGTTGCTTGGCCCATACCACCATTTGTGCAGGTTTTCGGGGTGGGGAGCCACGAGCGAAAGCTCGCCGGCTTGCTGGTGCCAATGTCGTTGACGCCCTCAGGCGCCATTCCCTCCCTGGAGGCAACATTATCGCGTCTCCTCCACCCTAGATGCTTCTCTGGGTGAAAACCCTATCCGGGTGTCCGGATGGGCGACGGCGGCATTGATGTCGTTACCTTCCTGAAGGTGTCGCTTCGAGAAGCCCCTGCTCTCTTCGTTTTCAACCGCCGGCTTCTTCTGTAGGTTTACCCCTACGTCCTCGATTCACGGCGGCTCTTCATTCTGGATTGGTGCTTCACGACAGCAATTTGGTCCAATGCGTGCTACTCCGAAGCGACGCGCTGCCGACTTGTGTGGCAGAGAGGTGCAGCGTGGGAGCAGGGCTCCGCCGACCGAGTGTCTTGCGTGGCCGAGAGGTGCGGCCCACGGGGCTCCGCCGACCGAGTGTCTTGTGTGCTCGAGAGGTGCGGCGTGGGAGCAGGGCTCCACCGACCTCGTTGTGAGGGAGACAGTTGTTTGGTTGATTTGCGCACGAGTTGAGTTGGGTTGGTCTTGCCTGTTGTCTGGTTGTGCCTTTTGGTGTGGGCGTCGTTCTGTTCAAGTTGAGGTTGTATTGTCGTCTCGGGATTGGCTACCGGTTTTTCTCTCTAAAATCGTGTATTTGTTAAGGTTTTCGGGCCCGGATTCCCTTATAAACTAGGTCAATTCTCTTCTTTATATATATGCTTGGCTGGAGCTCTAGCTCACCGTGATCGTTCAAAAAGAAGTCTTACATAACTAACAAATGCTCTTTGTTTGTATACGCTTGCAACTTGCAATCTGTGTAGCATCAACTATATCTTTACTGAGAGAAACTACCTTACCCTTAGCTTAGGGGCGTATGTGAGAAGGCTAACTCACCTAAGCAAGGGAACGGGTCTTCATCCAATGCTCACTCTCGGTGTCCGCGAGATCAGGCGTCCGTAAATAACCAGAAACCACATTTATTTCCTTTTATTTGCGGGGCTCTTTTCCCAAATCTGCCCATTGTATCGATTTTAAAAAATAATATTATTTTAAAAGATATTTACAAAAATAAATAATCGCTCTAAAAATTACAAAAATATGTCCTCGCCGCCATTCAATCGGCGACAGAACCTATCGCGCCGCTGAATCGGCGACGAGGACCTATCGCCACCTCGTTGCCGGTCCAACTACCTATCGCGATTGAATCGGCGGCGAGGAAGATGGCGGTTTCTGTCGCCAGCTCAGCGGCGATAGGTTCTGTCTGTCGCCAGATTGAAGCGGCGGCGATGACCGACTATAAAACCCCAAAAAATCGATGCGAAATTCATTTTATTCGAGAAAAAACAAGAGAGAGTTCGAGAGGGAGAGAAGAAATAGTAGCGAAGCTCTGCCAGTTCGTCGCGGAGGAGAGAGATTGACAGAGCATTAGTTTCGATCGATCATCTTGCAGGTAAATTTTTCTGAAACTGTGTACGTTATGTCACAACCTTGTAGGTTAGCAAACAAAAATAGCGACATAGAATTGAGTAGGTTAGATAAATGTAGTCGAACTGTGTAGTACATATTTTGAGTTATATAGCGACATAGAATTGAGTAGGTTAGATAAATGTAGTCGAACTGTGTAGTACATATTTTGAGTTGTGTAGCGACATAGAATTGCGACAATAGCCACATAGAATTAAGTAGGTTAGATAAATGTAGTCGAACCGTGTAGTACATATTTTGAGTTGTGTAGCGACATAGAATTGAGTATGGCGCTGGTTGACCGCTGTAGTTATATAATTAATGCAGGAATTCTCTTTTAAACTAGGAGAATTGCATGACGCATTCTAAAATTGTGAAAAAAAAACACGGAGTAGCTGAGTAGGTCAAAAGAGCAATAAGAATATTTGTGCGTAGTTATTATTTTGTTAGTGCGCTGTTATTATTGTGTTAGTCTTGTGATCAATATCTTGTTAGTCTTAGAAAATACCATTTAAACTAGAAAAATAGCATGACATGTATTAAATTTGCAAAAAAAATTCGTAGTTGCTACATAGGCTATGTAAAGATGCATGTAAAAAATATGAACTTTGTTTTTTTGCTGCATTTTCAGGTATGGCAGACGCGAGTCACTACGAGTTACTTGACCCAGTGATTGACGCGCGTCACCGTAGCCGCCTCGATGCGTGCTCCCCGGGCGAGGCGCCGATAGAGCTTGGGGTGTTTCGGCTACGCACGCCCATCAGGGCATGGAGGTTGCACCGAGACTGGATTCCGAGGTACGTGCAGTTCTAACCTTCATGCACTCAATCGCGATCTGATTATTTTGCGTTGACTCATGTTTGTTCTTAGTCATTTGGGCGCAGTTGAGGCGCGAGCCTCCTTCCACTAGTGAGGATGGTGGAGGCGACGTGGGAGGACGACCAGGACCAGCGTGCTGGTCGTACGTCTAGGCGTTTTCCATACGATCGGGGCCTACTGACGGCGCTGGTTGACCGCTGGAGGCCAGAGACCCACACGTTCCACCTCCCGTGCGGGGAGATGGCGTCGACGCTACAGGACGTGAGCTACCTGACTGGGTTGCCCTGCGCAGGCGCTCCGATGGCGACGCACGACATCCTGGCCATGTGGCGCACGGACCTCCTAGCCAGGTTCCATGGGTACGTGGACTTCAGCAGCTCGCACGGGCCCACGCTGAAGTGGATCTGCCAGTTCTACGTAAGTGTTCATAACTATTGTCCTCTCGCAACAATTCATATGTGAACCTTGCTGACGTGTATGTGTCTTCTTGCAGCCCGAGCGTATGGCGCAGAACGCAGGGGACGTCGCTGTTAGGAGGCACTTGGAGGCCTACCTGCTGTGGTTGTTCGGGTAGGTCATGTTCCTGGGCTCCCACAACGACAGCGTCGACAAGCACTACATCCGGTACGCGCATGAGGTGGCGGACTCGCCGATCAACGAGATCCCACAGTACGCGTGGGGTCCGGCCGTGCTGTGCACGACGTACCGCGCATTGTGTGACGTGTGCCAGCGTGCGCATGAAGGCTCCATCCTCTCGAGATGCCCGCTTCTACTGCAGCTGTGGTCGTTGGAGTATTTCCAGATCGGATGGGCACAACTGCACTTGGGAGCGTACGAGGAGAGCTTGTACGTCCCGCGGGTCATGCGCCAGTTCGGTCTACGACAGTAGGTCCCAGCCCCTTGGGGGAGGAGGCGGGTGTCGGCGCACGTACACGCGTAAGTTCACTCTTTACTTCTTTCGTACAATGTGTGTTACATCCCCACCAAATAATTTTGTTGCCGTCCACAGGTACACTAGGAAGGGAGTTCGTGACACGATGTCTGAGTCGGACAGATGGCCCTTGGGTCGAGGTTGGAGTAGCGCGCCGCGACGACCTCATCCAGTGTGGGCAATATCCCTACAACCCCGAGACGTACGGCTAGTACATGGAGTGGTACGCTACTCGGACGAGGCTTCGGTGCGTCCGGGTCGTGGTCGACCCTCCTCGACATGAGGCCGCGACGTCTGACATGTACCCCACCCAACCGGACTCCACTTTCCACCGCTGTGTATGTATTCAATGGTCCTTATTTCATATTTAATTTGACATACTTAAGTCTACAACTTGTTGATTACAATGCGGTGGATCTTCACTGGGAGATTGTCGAGTTGGTAGACTCCGCGCAGCACATGACAACGCTGGGGAGACGGGGAGGGCTCTGCGGCGGATCGAGAGGCGGCGATGCAGCGGAGTGCGGACGCGGCCGTCACACGCCGACCGACCCGGTGGACCGACCAGTCCGAGGACGAGGGGTCAGCCGAGGTGGCGAGACCTGACCTCCTCCGCCGCACGTCGTGGGCTCGTCTTCGTGGCGGTGGGGAGCACCTCGGGACATGTCGAGGTTAGTATGACACGCTCACATCGCTTCTTCATTTGAACCTCGAAGTTAGTAACAACGATCTTCTATTACGATCCTCGCCCACCACCATACGGGCGAGAGTATGCCGCGTCGTCCGAGCACATCTTCGGGCCAACAGGTAAGTTCAGCTTGGTTGCGTAACGTCCTTTCCGCCATGATTATGTTTGTAACGTAATTCTTCGCAGGAACGTCTTGGGAGGACGATGCATTGTCGACAGACGATGCAGACCTATCGGCACCCATCAAGGACTTCTTCAGGGATCCGCGTGACACGCAGTTCTCTTTGGAGGCTTCTCAGCTGTACGGTGCACCGAGTTTGACCCAACCGACGCAGGAGCAGCCCCTGGCGACACCACCGCAGGCTACTCGCGCGGCCCGGGACGACACGCGGGGTGTGCCCTAAGAGGGGACGCCACTAGATCTTGATTTACGTAAAGCGATAATGGTAGCTATGTAAATTTTATTCTATGTGCAACTATTATTATGGCAGTCTCCAGTTTCGATACCACAATTTTTCGACGAGCCAGCGATTTAGGACATCTTGACCAGACGAGCTAACTTTTGAAGACCATGTGATCGACAATCAAACTTTTCACAACGACGTGACCAAACGAGCTAGCTTTTTAGGATGATGTTATTAGACAAGCTAGCTTTTTAAGACAACTTTTTATGGACGATGACCCGACGAGGCAGCTTTTCCTGAGGACGTGGCCAGACTAGGTAGCTTTTGAGGGCGATGTGACCAGACGACGTAGCTTTTCAGGACGATGTGACTAGATGAGTCAGCTTTTTAGGACGATGTGACCAGACAAGGTAGCTTTTCAGGACTATTTGACCAGACGAGGCACCTTTTACCAAGACGAGAGCCCCTTCTACGGCTCGCGTCCGCTCTAGCTATAAATACAGCGCAACTCGTCCAACAAGTGCACAACAGCACCACCAAGTAGAAAACATGGACAAGGAGAAGGAATGGGAGAAAATCCGCAAGCTTTTGAAGGACTGGGTGTCTCCCCATGAGACCAGCGCTCGCTATCATGCCGCTAGTCAGGAACCTTTCACACACCAAACTTTTCCGGAACTGGTGGATCTGAGGAAGCTACCTCGTAGTACGCCCAATGATTCTGGATCAAGCCGCGACCCCCACCCATGCCCACGTAACGCCCTCCGAAAGGGCCCCCGATAGGGGTGGCGCCACCCCTATGCTGGTGTCGGGACGCTTGCAAGTGCGTCAAATCAACCGATGAGTGGACCATTGGGCAGCGCTATTGGTGCTACCCAAACTGCGCCGTGGACTACAATGACACGCATCCGGTAATGAAACCGTATTTCAGGGTACAATGCTATTTTTCTTCCCGTAACGGCGTAACGAACTCTCTTTACCCACCGTAGTCTCCGTCACCCCTATGCGACTTTCGGCAGTGGATCGACGACAAGATCCACCCCTACGACATGTGGTGGTTGCTGAGACGGAAGAGTTGGGCTAGGGAGGACATCGAGACCCGTGAAAGGCGCCTCAAAGAGTTGAAAGCTGAGCAGGCCGAGCAAGGTAGGCGGGACAGGCAGCACGAGGAGCAGGAGCGTGAGCATGTGAGGCGATGGGAGGCCGAGAGGGAGCGGAAGAGGGCCATCGTGGCGAGAGCTAAGGCGCAAGGCGAGGAGCAAAACTCCGAGCTGGGCCGCAAGGGTAAATGGCCACGTTCCACTCAACAGTTCTACCCTATTCCTCCACATATCACATGTATTTCAATTTCCCTAAAGGCATGCGTGTACCGTCCTCGGTTCGTTGTCCTACGTGCCATGTAACCCCCTTGTTCGATGAAATATCATGTTCTTATCGTTGCGTCATTTTCCCAAAGTTCTCCAAGGGAGTTGTGCAGGAATCCCCAAACACATTATAATATTTACAACAACAAATAGCCGCCGCAATAAGTTACACAAATGAATCTCTGTCGCCAGTTGAACCGCTTGTCGCCGGTTGACCTATGTATCGCCAGTTCAACTGGCGACAGGAAGCTATCACCGTTTAAACTGGTGACAAGCCATGACCTCTATAAAACCCTGTTGGAACCCTCGAAATTCCACACAGGACTCAGTCTTATTGAGGAAAAAGAGAAGGACACAACAAAGAGGAGGAGAAAAGCTAGCGAAGCGCTGTTCGTCCAGTTGTCCACCTCTCGGGTAATTTTCTTAACATAATGGATTACATGATTTTTAATGTATTGTTATGTAGTGAAGTCTGTTTTACATACTTTTTTGTGGGCTATTGAGTTGCACATATGTAGTTCAGCGTGTAAATGTTCTTTACACTGCAGTGCGTCAAATATATCTGACGTCGTCAGTTTCAAAATTAACTACGGCCGAGGGACTATTATGGAGGGTCCCGAGGGGATTGATCTGAGTTATTTTCAGTCAGCGGACGTGCCCCTACCAAGACCTGAGCAACGTACATTCGGCGCTATGATGCGGTGGTTGTTCCACACGTTCCAAGTGGACCGTGATGTGTACGATCTGACATTGAGTTGCCTTGCCCCCCGGGCAGGACAGCCCACTTATTGGGAGTTAGTGCAACTAAAGGGAACAAATTCGTGGTGGTCGCATGTACGCATGCAAGGGAGAGGGGATGGAAATTGGTCCTTCTGGTCCAGGCTTATGCCAAACCCACTCCAGCATCCGCGTCTGAACAAGTAGGAGTTGCTGACACCGAGGAAGAAATAGGTGACTCCAGCGCGGCGCACTACATGGTAGAAGGGCAAGGTGTTGCTGATGCCGTCGATGAAGACTATACCGAATTACCTCATTCAGTGAGACAAGCTAGTGGGCTTGCTTGCGAGGGGGAGGAGCCGAAGACCTAGTGCAAAGGATGGATCTCAAGACCGTGGACTACATGGTATTGTCCGAAGATGAAGGTTCTGATGACGATGATGATGCGGACCAGCAGGCGGTTCCATCCGAGTGGAACACATACCAGTTCGAGAATCTCGTCGTCAACGAAGCCTCCCGTGGACCGTAGGAGTACGACCAGAGCGAGGTCAGACTAGGAGCTATGTACAAATGCAAGGAGACCGTTGTAACATCCCAATTTTGGGCTTGTGTTTCAAATGTAAGAAAATCAGTAGAAATTAAAACTTTTTCTTACATCATGTATTTCCGGTTGTGCCAAACAATTCTTGTACAAGGTGTGAGGACCCCGATTTATTTGACTTGTAATGCTTAGCCTTCCATTGACCCTAGCATCACAAAACAAATAAACCTAGTTTCGAGATGTGTATGCCTCCAAATAATGCATACACACACGTTACAAAATCATGTATCAATTCCATACATCACATAACATTAACCTAACAAAAGACTTACATAATAGAGTTATTACACAAGAAGGCCGACCGCCAACCAACATCAAAGTAACATTAACAAATGAAGCAAAAGTGCCATAAGATGGCTATAAACAAAATCCAACCGGTTAGCCATAACCCACAAGGCAACCGACCGGCCGCCAAGCTAGTCGTCCAATCGCATCAATTCTCACAAGCCAATCCTTTGGGATCAACTTCTTCCTCGCAACAAGTAAGCAAAGCAAATGAGTACAAAAATGTACTCGCAAGATCGACGTGTGGAATAGCGGACCTATCAATATGCTACATGCAAGCTTAATTAAGTGGAGGTTGTATGTCTCATTTTGCATAAAGCCAACTTTATTTGCAATAATGTAGTGCGTTTCAAAAGCAAGTTTGCAATCAATTTTTATTGAATGAAATAACACGGGATACAATAAGTACAAGAGTAACCACCTATTGGTGACTAAACCAATAGCCACCACACATAGCACGAATCCCAGATTCGTACCACCCATCAAGTTTTAATTAAAATGTTGCGCTAACTCTTGAAAGACCTTGCCAAGCGTGTCCATAACCTAGGGCGAGGCTATTCGAATAGTTTTAAACCTGCAGGTGTACCAATGTACCCACACTTGGATCGCCTTTTTGCCAAGCTATTAAGCACACTTCCTTTGGTATGCCGCACGGCTAAGTCCTCGAGGCGTTTCCAATGGAATACGTTAATTAAGAGTCGCACGTATGGGGTTAACCCTTAGTGACCACGGCGAAATGGGCCACTAGGACCACACGTTGTGGTGGAGTCAAGCAAAGCCGGAGTCATTAGCCATTTAGGGTAAAGCTAGCGGACATTTGCAAGACCCGGTCGGTGGAGGACCTAGAAAGGGACCACCCTGGTCACGCCTTTGTGATCCTTTTTCTCTATAAACTACAGACATGACTCATTAATTAATGCCTCCCAAAGTACTAATTCAAGAGAGGTCCCATACCCTCTAGTGTGGTTATACGCACAAAATGCTTGGTTTAGTGTAACAAGATGTTCGGTCCTTGTTGACCGGGCATCATTCGATCACACCCCACAATCACACCATCTTACCATTGTGCCCAAGTCTAAATCATTTTGTTTTCAGTTTTAGTTTTCATAAGTAGACAAGGCACGAGGCTGAAATCATAAGTGATAATAAGTTTTAGGTGATCAAGGTTATCGACAAGTAGATAACCGCCCATTTCTACCGAAACTAAGCATGGCTAAGCAATTAATTCGCAAACTACTAAGGGACAAGAGCTCATCCAACGAGCTCTAAATCACAACAAAAACCTAGGCTCATGGTAGTAGAGGATAATCATTTGTCTATGGAAATGCATCTACTAGGCCAACTATCGACAATAGTTAAAGCAAGATAGCAATGCATACATAGAAGTTGTAAACAACATAAATACTTAAAATATTGGGATTAACATGATCAAACTGCTTGCCTTGTTGTAGATCACTTTCTTGCTGCAGAGGATTCACTCACGTACTCAATAATTCCTTCTAACCTAACGCTAAAAGGCGATAATCAAATAAGAACAAGAACTCCAAATAAAACTCAACAGCAAAAGTTCTCCAAATACCATGAAATTTATACAGCAGCAATATTAAGATTTTAGACAATTTTAGAAACAAGAATTTCTTCATTTGGACTTAGCATGAAAAGATATGGCCTAAACAATTTCTCTCGACTGAAAATCCTAATTAAATTAATTTGGTTCTGTTCATGGCGAAAATTTCTATAATGCTCTAGAGTCTGAACTTTTATGGTAGGTAGATAAGGTCATCCTAACAACAAAAAACTGAGTTTGCACAAATTGGAGTTATAATGAATTAGTTATGATTTTTCTAAGTTCTAAAACTAGCATATATCATTTCTCAGGAACATAAATAAAGACAAGGCCTAGTTCATATTAAAGCATGTCTACAGACCAATTTTACCAAGTTGAGTTTGCTCAGTTTGCAATTACAGAGAGAAAGTTATGTATTTTACAAGTTTTCAATGAATTTCTAAACAACCACCTCATATTAACAAAATCATGTAGTTAAAGTCATTTTCTACTATATAACAGTGCCTAAATTCATTCTCAGATTAAAGTTCATACTTCAACAGAGCTACAGCAACTGGAATCATTCAAAAAGGAGTTAAAATGACAAAGCTATGCACTTTTGAACTTTGAAACATAAAAAGACTTAGAACAATTGAGCTCTCGGGAGGTCCAAACGAACTGGAAGACAAAGGAGAGGTCGTGGGCCGTCGATCTTGCATCGCGAGGCCATTGAACCTCGGCTTACGCCGCAGGAAGACCTCCTCCCGCATTGGGGAGGTCTGGACCGTTGAGATTGGATTCAACGGTCACGACCAGTGCATGCACAGCGCACGCAAGGAGGTCTACGCGCCTAACAGAGGTCGTGACCGTCAGATCGAGATCTGGCGGTCCCGAGCACTAGGGGAGGTCCTAAGGGTAAACCTACGGAGGAGGTCCGACGGCTAAGATCTCACGGAGGAGGTCTTCAACGGTCTAGATCTCCAGAGGGAGGTCTTTAACGGACACGATCAAGTGAGGAGGTCTGGGCGATCAAGATTGAACGAGGGAGGTCCTAAGGCTCTAAATCGAGGAAGGAGGTCTGGCCCGTTAGATCTAGGTCTAACGGTTTAGACCGAGAGGAGGAGGTCCTAACGCTACGGATCCAAAGGAGGAGGTCCTAGACGGTCAAGATCTCCAGAGGGAGGTCTTGATCGGCTGGGATTGACACGAGGAGGTCTTGGATGGCCAAGATCTTCTCGGGGAGGTCCTAAGCGATAGGGTTTTAATCGGAGGAGATCTGGACGGTTCAGATTAGACCTAGGGAGGTCTTGAACGGTCCAGATCGACGCGGAGGGAGGTCTGAGCGCTAAGGATTTGACAAAAAGAGATCTAACGCTCAGATCTAATCCGGGGAGGTCGTGAACGGTCAGGATTGAGCCTAAGAGGTCTGAGCGGGGGTTTTCTTTGTAAAAGGCCAGGGGTGGCTTTTACAAGGACGACCCCGAGGGTGGTCCTGAGGTGGTCTTTGCAAAATGACCAAGGGGAGGTCTTTTTGCAAAGAGGACCTCGGTGGAGGTCGAGGGGTGGTTTTTACAAAGGACCACGAGGAGGTCTTTTGCAAAGAGGACCTCCGAGAGGTCTTTCGGCCTATTAGGGTGGTCCTAACAAAAGATCACGAGGAGATCTTTTTGCGCGAGTGGTCCTAGCGGCGAGATTTAACCCTGTGGTCCTAGGCGGCTAGGATCACAACCGAGGGGAGGTCTTACACTTAAAGGTTTTCACGGAAAGATCTAAAGGTCGGATCTAAACTTGGGGAGGTCTTAGACGGTCACGAAGAACCCGAGGAGGTCCAATGGCTTGACGAAAACACGACAAGGTACAGAGCTCGACGGTGAGCTCGCGAGACGTCGCGACGACCAGGCCACGGCGGCGGGAACCAAAGCCACCAAAATGAAGCTAATAGTATTGCGAACCCAACGGAGGTGCTTTCGGCGGCGATGACCTTGAACGCCGCGGCCTGAGCGGCGAGTCTTGGTTTCGGCAAAACCGAAAACACGAAAAGGAGCGCTACGAGCTATCCTAGCTAGACCTTAAGCTCTAAGGGACTAAAATGAACTCACCAGGGCACGCGGGGTGGTCCAGAGGAGGTCGAGGAGTGCCACGGCGGAGCGATTCACACGGAGATGAGGAAGATAACGGCGATAGTGGCTCTGAGCAATCATAGAGAAAAGGGTGATGAGGAACACTTCGCGATGACCTTAGGTGGCTTCGAGAACCAAGGAATCGAGTGGAGGAACCTCACCGAGATGGGGACGAAGGAGTGCCCTTACGGCGCAACCGCGAAGTCTCCAATCAGAGTTGCTCTGTGAAAACAACCCAAACCGGAGTTAGGGACGACTTTGCGATGACCGAGGGCCTTGAGTGGAAACAAGATTAGGCAAGAGGACCACCGGAGGACCCAAGTTCACCAATGGAGCTCACGCGCCGTAAATGGCGAAATGAGCTCAAGGTGAGATTTGGCGCTCAACCTTACAGAGAAAGGTTTGGGAGGGCGACCGAGGTAGAAGGGGACTCAGAGGAAAGCCTCGGAGGTGCTCAGTAGCTCGAGTGACCGAGCTCGAGGACAGAGGCTTAATGGCGATGGGACAAAGGAGGTTCTTTGCGCGAGAAAACGAGGCGAGGAGGCGTAAGGTCGAGGGCAAAGCGACACGGTTGACAACAGAGGGGCTCCAGCCGCTGCGAGGCCCCACGGCGATCGACCGCCTCGCCACTCACTGCGCACGCGCACGCCGCGCATGGCGGAAGAGGAAGAAGAAGAATGTAAGAGGGAGGTTTGGGGTGGTGCGTGAGCGTTGGATTTCAAATCCAACGGCTCACACACGAGACCAGGCCAAGCTTCGGTGCGGCCTAGTGACTCGACTCGAGCGAGTCAATTGGTGGGTCGGACTGTCCGACTCGAGCCCGAGTCCGCTCACCCTAACTTTGGGTTTCAAGCGGATCCAAGTTTGGGGATTTAAATTGAAGTAGCAAACTCACTCCAAAAATTATGAAACTTTTACAGAGCTTGCTAGCTGAGTTATTGACCTTGTATAATTTTTGCGAGGTTTTTGTGCTATACATTTTCCTCCAAAAATTTAACAAGGTGCTGGTCCACGCTTGACTGAGATTTTGAACAGCAGTTTGATGACCTCCAAAATATTCAAACAATTTCTAAAATTGTGAATTTTTCAGAGGGTCACAAACCATCCCAAGAACTTAGGAAAAATATTTCCAGGAGATGATCATAAGATTAGGCAAGGGTTTTTGGAAGACAAGGTTTTCGATCAGAGTGACTGGTGACTTGTAATTCCATAATTCTTTTGCAAGAATTCATTAGAACATACAAGAATTGCAAGATGTAAGAAAAAGTTTTAATTTCTACTCATTTTCTTACATTTGAAACGCAAGCCAAAACTTGGGATGTTACACAAGGGATTATGGAAGTACATTGTCACAAGTCCTTTTGATCCAAATCTTGGCTTTCCAAAAACAATCTTGTCAAATCTTATGATCATCCTCTGGAAATATTTTTCCTAAGTCTCTGTGATGGCATGTGACCCCTCTGAAAAATTTCACAATTTTTAGAAATTGTTTGAATATTTTTAGAGGCATCAAACCTGTTTGACTCTTAGTCAAACATTAAAACAGAGCCTTTTCAGAATTTTTGGAGATTTATTCACAGTATAAAAACCTCTGAAAATTTTACACAAGGTTGATATTTGAGTTAGCAAGCTCCTGTAAAATTTCATAATTTTTGGAGTTAATTTGCTACCTCAAATAAATCCTTCAAGGTCTCTGTTCTAATTTTAAAGTCAAACGTGGTTTCTATCGTTACTGGGTTGAGTCGGACTCGGACTCGAGCCATTTGATCGGTCGATCAACTAAACGCATCGAGCCACTCTTTAAAGCGCATGTCGATCTCGACCGTTGGATCGAATCGCGCGCGGCGCGCGTGTAAGACTTGGACCTTCCGGTTGCAAGATTGATTGTCGGCGTTAGATTCCCATCCAACCATTGAGATCTCCCGAACCCTTGGACCATCCGGTTGCATTTTTGAATCGAGCCGCTGGATTAAGATCCAACACTCGCGTACCTCCGTTGTAAATAAGAGTTTGCGACGTGGAGCAATCGGAGCCGTTCGTTTCTAATCATAGGGCTCGCAACCTCCCCGTTGTGTTTTAAAGCCCGTTGGCGTGTCACTATCTCAGCCGTTCGTGTCTCATCCAACGGTTGAGAATCGCCCGAGCTTTTTGCGCTGGTCATCTTCAACCTCCCGCCGTGCGAAAACAGTGCAAGGCATGGGGGTGTTGTTTCATGCTTCCTACGGCGCCCTAGTCAACGGTGGAGGTCGTGGGAGACATGATCGACCATGCCATGCCCTATTTCACCGACTATCATCTTTTTCCTTGTCGGCGTGCGTGGTGCTTTGTGTTTTGCTTTGAGAGAGAGTGGTGCAAACCCTAACCCTTTCATGGCCTTATAAGCACCCAAATGCCTTCTGGAGTTTCTTTAGACCACCATCAAGCTTCATTTTCAATATTGGAGCTTAACACCTCAAAATGGCAAATCGCCATTGTTGACAGTGGAGCTCCATCGGTGTTCTTGGTGTTCCAGTGGTCCTCCTTCATGTTTCTTCGCCTAACCTTATCCTTTATTATCTTGGACATTTCCCCTCACTTAATTTTGGATTTGATTCTCGAAATTGTCCAATTTGGGGTTTGTTCAAATTCGGCCGAAAAGTGAGTATCGTCGTCCTCACTCCGGTGAGTGCACCACTTCCTCATCTCTTGCTCTTATAGCTTCAGGATCATAATGAAGCTATATTGATGCTTGGTATCACTCATGTGGCTCGAGGTGTCATTTTGGTTTTCTTCTCAGTCCCGGCGAGCTTCCACCGTGGTCAAACTTCTCCGCCATCTTTGAAGCTTCGTCCTTAAGGTAGCTTCTCATTAGTCCTTAGAAGCTATGGCACCGCACCCTAGGCTTGCGATGGAGCTCATCGCGGTTTTCATGTTTAGCAAGAAGCTCCCATTTTCGTTTTTCCGGCTGGCGGCGTTCTAGTCCTCGCGCGTGAAATGCTACCATTAGGTTCGTGCCGCTATTGCGAATCCATTTTGGGTCTTGTTCACGCCGCGTGGCGGTCGCCGGCGATTAGCCACAAAGACGATCGGGACTTTGCTTGCGCAGAGCTCCGTTGTCGACTTATTAGGACACATTAATTACCAATAATTAGTTATTAATTGTGTCTTAATCATTATTATTGAGCCAGCGACGGTGGGCCCAATATCCTTAAATCAATCTCCGATTCACTCGCATTTGTTCGACATCATTAATGTCTAATCATTGCTTAATTAAATGAGTCGGCATTTAATCGTTGTCGGAATTAACCTCTAGGTCGCCGATCAGGGCCCGAGGGATTAAAATCAAATTCGATAGTCTTTAGTGTCTAGTTAATGATCATCATTAGTGGCATTAATTCGTCCCCTAGCCGCCCTCTCGATCGCGTCACGTGGGCCCGCACGCGCGCGTGGGGTTAAACGGCGCATGTGTGCCTCAAGGTCGCCGGATGGTCCCCACGCGTGTCGATCCATCTTTTGAACCGATCTTTAGCCACCGTCGATCCCTTGATCAACGGCCTAGATCGTGAGGGCATTCGGACCCTCCGGATGCCTTGATCATTCTTGACCGCCGATCTTGCGATCAATGGCGAGATCGTGAGTGCAATCGGACAATCCGGTTGTTGGTGCGCTCTGGACCGTCCATCCGCCGATCTGCGGTGGGATTGGCTTAAGCAACCGCACCGTCGGTTGCATACACTCGTATGAGCCGTTGGATCTTGATCCAACGGTGGGTTTCTAGTGGCGTTAGCGGCGCGCTGCTGTTTTACAGCGCGTGAGCCGTGGGATGTTAGATCAAGGGTTGGGGGTTGTCCACGTCATTTTCTTTTTATTGGGTTGTTCTGTATTTCGGTAAGCATTTGTTTATCAACCGAAAATGATATAAAAACTTTAGAAACTCATAACTAATTCATTTTGACTGCTTTTTGGTTAATTCCAACTGTAATAAATCATGTTATCACTTTAGCTTATTATAAAAATGGATTTAAGCACGTTCCAGTAACAGAAAATTGTATAACTAGGAATAACTTGGTTTCTGTCATTTTGAATATTCCAGAAAATGAATAAAACTTTAGAAAATGCATATCTTGCTCTGTGTATGTCCAAAATGAATGATTCCAACTTTGATAAATTTGTTATTAACCCAATGTTAATATAAAAATGATGGTAGGTCCAAGATTATAATGTAAACCTTGATTAATGATTTAGTACCTATTTTGACATTTAGAAAAATTACGAAGACTTATAAAATGCACAAGTAATTCTCTGTAAATGCAAAATATTTATGATAAATTCTAGAGAACCCTCTGTCAGGTATACTTCATTTGTAAAATTAGTTTTGAACATATTTATGCTCTGGAAAGTGCATTATGCTAATTTTGCATCTTAGAAAAATCATAACTAAATCATTTTAACTCCAAATGACCTGAAATTTTATATGGGTTACCTCTATACCAATAAGTAGCTACCATAAAAATTTCAGCTTAAAAATCTCTCTAGAAAATGTTTTGCTACAGTGCTAATTTGGCCAAAAATGTGTTTTTAGGTAATTTCTTTTGCACCACAAATCCAAATTAGGTTTTTCCGTTTCTATGTCTTGGCATATTCGTATTTCACCTTGTGTATAAGTTTAAATCGCATTTGGTCAATTTTTGCTTGATCTTTTGTTAAGTGTTGCTAGTCTTATTGGTTGTTCTTGGTTCTTTTGCCTTTCGCTTAGGGTTCGACATTTGCGGTAACCCGAAACGATCCTCCGCAACAAATTGAGCAACGCAAGAAGGCAAGCAGTTTGATCATGTTAATCCCAGTATTTTAAGTATTTATGTTGATTACAAATTCTATGTATGCATTGCTACTTTGTTTTAATAGTTGGCCTAGTAGATGCATTTCCTTAGCAAATGATTATCCTCTACTACCATGAGCCTAGGTTACTTGTTTGTGATTTAGAGTTCGTGGATGAGCTCTTATCACTTAGTAGTTCGAATTAATTGCTTAGCCATGCTTAGCTTCGTAGAAATGGGCGGTTATCGACTTGTCGATAACTTTGATCACACAAACTTATTACGATTATGATTTCCACCTTGTGCCATGTCTACTACGAAAACTAAAGCTGAAAACAAAATGATTTAGACTTGGGCACAATGGTAAGATGGTGTGATTTTCGGTGTGGTGGAATGGTGCCTAAGTCAACAAGGACCGAACATCTTGTTACACTAAACCAAGCATTTTAGCGTGCTAACCACATTAGAGGGTATGGGACCTCTCTTGACTTAGTACTTTGGCGTGTATTGCCCTCGGGTCGCAGGAGGTCGCAGGAGGGATGGTGTTGGGAGCATTGTAGTGTCCAAAAGACTTCACCCGTGATGGGATTTGTTGTCTTCGACTTGCAATGTAAGCGTATGGTGTTTCTACCCATACGAGCGGCTCGTGGTTGATACACAATATTGGAAAAGTCTCGTAGGACTTAGCCGTGTAGGCATACCTTCTGAAGTGTGCTTTGTGGCTTAAAGGCGGTCCAAGTGTGGGTACATTGGTACACCCCGCAGGTTAAAACTATTCGAATAGCCTCGTCCTAGGTTATGGACACGCTTGGCAAGGTCTTTCAAGAGTTAGACTACAACCTTTTAAATTAAAACTTGATGGGTGGTACGAATCGGGGATTCGTGTTATGTTGTGGTGACTATTGGGATAGTCACTTCCAGGTGGTTACTTGTATGTATCTTTATCACTGTTATTTCAACATTTAAAACAGATTTGCAAACTTGCTTTTAAATGTATTACATTATTGCAAATAAAGTTGGCTTCATGCAAAATGAGACATACAACCTCCACCTAAATAAGCTTGCATGTAGTTTATGAATAGGTCCGCTATTCCACACGTCGATCTTGCGGGTACAAAGATAATCTTTGTACTCGGATGCTATGCTTAATTGTTCATTGCGAGGAAGAAGGTGAGCCGAGGGGCCTCACTTTTGTGAGTGTGTTGTGGTAGCTTGGGCGACTAGCTTGGCGGCCCGATCGGTTGCCTTGTGGGTGTATGGCTAACAGTCGACTTTTGTTCTAGCCATCTTATGGCACCTTTGCTTCCATTGTCATTCTTGTATATTGTTCTATTTGGCCGGTCGGCTCTCTTTTGTAATAACTTTACTTTATGTATGTCGTTGTCAAACTTAGTGATGTATGTGTATGGAAATGATGTGTATTTTTGTGATGATGTGCATATGTCGCAATTAGGGAAGCATATGCCCATCGAGGCTTAGAATGTTTAATTAGTAATGCTTGGACCAATTGGAGGTTAAGTGTTACTAGCTAAATATTCCGGGTCCTCACAAAGTTGGTATCAGAGCCATACTGACCGTAGAAACCCCTAGCTTGGTCGCCTTGTAGGATGTTCTGAAAACCTATTTTCAAGAGTCAAATGGTTTATGAAAATTAAGTAAGTTATCAGATTTTACTCCTTATCTATCTTAGTTTTCTTCTCTCATCTTGTTCTAGTTTGAGTTTTGAAAATTGTTTTCCTCTCATCTTCTTCCAAAGGATAGTCCTTATCGTTTAATTTGGGTTTTGGGAACCAATGAGTTTGGCAAATTGAAGTGTTGGCTGCCCTTCTACAAGGTTTTGAAGCTTCTGGAATGGAGAATTTCGACTAGGAGCTTGGATGCCAAATCTGGACAGCAAGCGTCAATTTCCGGACAGCAAGCTCAAAGGTTCTAAAGAAGGTAGGAAATGAGAGGTAAAGTCAACTAAAACTTGTGGGAATGAAAGGGTAAGAAGTGATACGAGATTAGCTAATGTCTATACTCTATTAGGTGGTTATACCTTGATTTTTGGACTGTTTTGAGCTAAAATTTAGTGCTGAAATTTTGGGTCTTCTCAAACGATTACTCGTTCTTCCATACGAGTTAGTCATAACAGGAAGATGGTTGTTATCTTTATGACCTTGCTGCAATTTTATGTTGATACTTGAGCTTTTAAAGATTGTTTTGTTAAGTGGTTAGTAGTTTTCTTTGTCTCCTGTTCCGGAGTTGTGTTTTAACCTGTTTTTGTGGAACAGGATGACAAGAACCACCCGCAATGTGATCAGTCGGCTGGTTCTGATGAGGAGCTTCCCCCTCCTCCGACCATGGTGAGGTTACGCTCGACGAGCGGAATCGCATGGACCGACCCGGATCTTGGAGGTCATTGCGAGGAACACCTCCGCTCCCGCTGCTGCTTCAGGATCTGGAGGTGGTGGCCACCAGTCTCGTGGTGGGCTTGCGGAGTTCCTCCGTACGCAGCCTCCCACCTTCTCCCGGTCCGAGGATCCCTTGGACGCAGACGAGCGGCCGCTGCGTGCGGTTGAGCGAAGCTCAACGTTGCTCGATGCCGAGCAGAGGCGGGCACTTTTCGCATCCCATCGGTGGAGGGTGCGGCACTCTCATGGTGGGAGAATTTCCTGCGCCATGCGACTGCGGGACACGTGGTCTCGTGGGAGGAGTTCCGATCGACTTCCGTCGGGCCCATGTTCTGCCGGCGATGAAGTCAAGAAGAAGGAGTTCCTTGCGCTCAAACAGGCGCAAGTGCGTGGATGAGTACCTCCATGAGTTCAACCATTTGGCGAGTGCGCTCTGGCCGAGGTGGCCACCGATGAGGCCAAGCGGGAGAAGTTCATGGAGGGTGCTGCGAGGAGCTTGGGACAAGCTCTCTATTGTGGACTTCCCGACTTCCGGACCTTGGTAGACAAGGCCATCATCGCCGAGCATAAGGCGAGCGCGGGCGAGTCCCGCAGCGCAAGTGGGAGGCCCAGTGATGCGCGCAGTGCCGGCCTCGTTAGTCCCGTGTTGGACCCGCACGGTGGCCCGTTCTTTGGCTTCACCACCGCCGAGGCCTTGGCACCAGCTCCACGTCCTCCACAGTCGTGACTCGATCGCGTCGCTGCGACCAGCGAGCGGTGTTCCCGCAACCCCGGCCGGCGTCACCGCCTATCGCCACAACAAGGGCCACTACGCGGTAGTTGTCCTAAGAAGACCGGGCGGCCCTCGTCCTAATGGAGGGCGCGGCAAGGAGTGGTCACCCACGACCGAAGACCCGGGCTTGGAAGCGGCCGAGTCAATCACATCTCGGTGAGGAGGCACAGAGGCGCCCGGCGTGGTGTTGGGTGCGCTCCTTGTTAATTTGCATCCTGCTACGATTTTATTTGACTCTGGAGCTTAGCATTCTTTTATTTCGAGGTCTTTGTCTTTGATTGTGGACTTCACCGTGTTCCTCTGGGATTCCACTCGCTCATTCGCTCTCGGGTTGGAAATGAGAGTCGACCAAGTATGCTTGGGATGTTCCCATCCACATCGAAGAGTGGGATTCTTGGCGAGTCTTATCTGCTCGACTCGGCGCGCTTGGATGTGATTCTTGGCATGGATTGGTTGTCCCAACACTTGGGGCAAATCGATTGTGCCGGGAAGATTGTCTACCTCACGATCCTTGGTGAGCAGGTTGGGTTTCACCGCGATTCGAGAACCCCACCTTTTGCCCTTGAAGCAAAGCCGGCATTGGAGATTCACGATGTCCCCACGGTGTGTGACTTCGGATGTCTTTCTGAAGATTTGCGGGATGCCTCCTATTCGAGATCTGGAGTTTGTGATCGAGTTGCTGCCCGGTACCGCCCCTATTTCTAAGAGGCCGTATCGCATGCCTCCTAATGAGTTGGAGGAGCTGAAGAAGCAACTGGGTGAGCTACAAGAGAAGGGCTTTATCCGTCCTAGCTCATCTCCTTGGGGTTGTCCAGTTATCTTTGTGAAGAAGAAGGACAAGACCTTGCGCATGTGTGTTGATTACCGTCCGCTTAATGAGGTGACGGTAAAGAACAAGTATCCTTTGCCCGTATCGATGATCTTTCGATCGCTTGGCCGAACACGAGTCTTCTCAAGATTGACTTGAGATTGGGCTATCATCAAGTCGGGATCGGGCCGAGGATATTCCTAAGGCGGCCTTCGCTACTCGTTATGGTCTTTACGAGTACACCGTCATGTCTTTTGGTTTGACTAATGCTCCTGCTTTATTCATGAATCTTATGAACTCGGTATTCATGGAGTATTTGGATAGGTTTGTGGTGGTATTCATCGATGATATCCTTATCTACTCCAAGAGTGAAGAAGAGCATCTTTGAGCATCTTAAGCTTGTGTTGGGCAAGGCTGCGCGAACACTGTTGTATGCCAAATTCAGCAAGTGCGAGTTCTGGTTGAAGGAAGTGGCATTCTTGGGCCATGTTCTTTCAGCAGGAGGTGTGGCTGTGGATCCTAGCAAGGTCAGTGATGTGCTATCTTGGGGTCAGCCCAAGTCAGTCACCGATGTGCGGAGTTTTCCTCGGTTTGGTGGCTACTATCGCCGCTTTATCGAGAATTTCTCCAAGATTGCGAAGCCTATGACTGAACTACTCAAGAAAGACAAGAAGTTTGAGTGGTCCGCTGCTTGTGATGTGAGTTTTCAGGAACTCAAGACGCGGTTGACCTCAGCCCCAGTGCTTGTTCTCCCTGATAGTCACAAGAGTTTTGATATCTATTGTGATGCTTCTCGTCAGGGTCTTGGTTGTGTCCTTATGCAGGAGGGCAAGGTTGTGGCCTATGCATCGCGGCAGTTAAGGCCTCATGAACTCAACTATCCTACTCATGACTTGGAGTTAGCTGCTGTGGTCCATGCACTCAAGATTTGGCGGCATTATCTGATTGGTAACCGTTGTGAGGTGTATTCTGACCACAAGAGCTTGAAGTACTTGTTCACCCAGCCAGATCTGAACCTCAGGCAAAGAAGATGGTTGGAATTGATCAAGGACTATGACATGGGTATTCAGTACCATCCGGGCAAGGCCAATGTCGTTGCGAATGCACTCGATCGGAAGGTGTATTGTAACATGTTGATGCTCCAAGAGCAGCGACCTACCCTCATTTCGAATTCAGCGCCTCAATTTGGGTTTGATCGAGCACGGTTCTCTTGCTACATTGGTTGTGCAACCAACCTTGGTGGACCAAATCAAGGCGGCACAGCAGACAGATGTTGGTGTGAGCCAAATCAAGCAGAACATCAAGGATGGGATAGCCAAGTGCTTTTCAGAGGATGAGCATGGCGTTGTGTGGTTTGAGCAGCGTCTTGTGGTTCCTAAGGTCATGGAATTGCGGAATTTGATTCTCCGCGAAGCCCATGATTCTCCTTTGTCTATTCATCCCGGGCTACCAAGATGTATCGGGATCTTCGTCGAGATTACGGTGGACCCGAATGAAGCGCGAGATTGCGGTGTTCGTTCGTCGTGCGGCGTGTCTTTGTCGTGTGAAGGCCGAGCATCGGCGTCCAGCGGTCTTCTTCGGCCTTTGCGGTGCGAGAATGGAAGTGGGATTCCGTTGGCATGGATTTCATCACGGATTGCCCGCTCATCCAAAGGAATGATGCTATTTGGGTCGTGATCGACGGGTTGACTAAAGTGGCACATTTCCTTCTGTCAAGACTCGGCCGTGTGGGGCCTTTGGCGAACTTTATGTCTCGAGGATTGTGAGTCTTCACGGTGTCCAAGACGATTATTTCGATCGTGGTGCACTTTTCACCTCGCGGTTTTGGCATAGTCTGCAGAGGCTATGGGGACCCGCCTTCACTTCATCTGACCTTTCATCCTCGGTGATGGTCGACGGGCGAGTCAACCAAGTGTTGGAAGATATGCTCCGTGCTTGTGTTCTTTCCTATGGGAAGAAGTGGGAGAAGTGCCTACCATTGGCGAGTTCTCCTACAACAACGACTTTCAGCCGCCTTGGCATGGCACCATTTGAGGCTTTGTATGGGAGGAGATGCGAACCCATTGAACCAGTCGAGAGGCGGCGGCGGCGATTTTCGCCCTGTTCGATCAATGAGGCCGAAAGTCAAGTCTGCTTGATCGCGAGCATCTGCGCGCACGCCCATCGGACAAAAGAGCTATGCGGTCGCCGTCGCCGTGAGTTGAGCTTTGAGCCCAATGACTTTGTGTATCTCAAAGTCTCACCCTTGAAGGGCCATCGCGTTTTGGCATCAAGGGCAAGTTGGCTCCTCGATATGTTGGGCCTTATCGCATCATCGAGAGAGTTGGGCGATTGCATCTGATTGGAGCTACCAAATGCACTTGAGGGTGTGCATGATGTGTTCCATGTTTCACACCTAAAGAAGTGCCTCCGCGTCCGTGAGGAAGCTCCATTGGAAACTCGATGTGCGGAGAATTTGACCTACTGCGAGCATCCTGCTCAGATTCTTGAGGAATCGAGCGGAGAACGAGGAACCGTGTCATCAAGTTCCTTAAGGTTCAGTGGTCAAACCATTATGAAGATGAGGCAACTTGGGAGCGAGAAGATCGCCTTCGTGCAGATTTTCCTTCCTTCTTCTCCGAGTAAACGGAATCTCGGGTCGAGATTCTTGTAAGGGGGGGGGGAGAGTTGTAACATCCCAATTTTGGGCTTGTGTTTCAAATGTAAGAAAATCAGTAGAAATTAAAACTTTTTCTTACATCATGTATTTCCGGTTGTGCCAAACAATTCTTGTACAAGGGATTATGGAAGTACATTGTCACAAGTCCTTTTGATCCAAATCTTGGCTTTCCAAAAACAATCTTGTCAAATCTTATGATCATCCTCTGGAAATATTTTTCCTAAGTCTCTATGATGGCATGTGACCCCTCTGAAAAATTTCACAATTTTTAGAAATTGTTTGAATATTTTTAGAGGCAGTCAAACATGTTTGACTCTTAGTCAAACATTAAAACAGAGCCTTGCAGAATTTTTGGAGATTTATTCACAGTATAAAAACATCTGAAAATTTTACACAAGGTTGATATTTGAGTTAGCAAGCTCTGTAAAAATTTCATAATTTTGGAGTTAATTTGCTACCTCAAATAAATCCTTCAAGGTCTCTGTTCTAATTTTAAAGTCAAGCGTGGTTTTACCGTTACTCGGGTTCGAGTCGGACTGGGCTCGAGCCATTTGATCGGTCCACTCAACTAAACGCACCGAGCCACTCTTTAAAGCAGCAATCGATCTCGACCGTTGGATCGAAATCGCGCGCACGCGGCGCGTGTAAGACTTCTGGACCTTAGGTTGCAAGATTGATTGTCGATCGTTAGATTCCCATCCAACCATTGAGATCTCCGAACCCTTCGACCATCCGGTTGCATTTTTGAATCGAGCCGTTGGATTAAGATCCAACGCTCGCGTACTGCTCGTTGTAAATAAGAGTTTGCGACGTGGAGCAATCGAGCCGTTCGTTTCTAATCATAGGCTCGCAACCTCCCGTTGTGTTTTAAAGCCCGTTGGTGTGTCACTATCTCAGCCGTTCGTGTCTCATCCAACGGTTGAGAATCGCCCGAGCTTTTTGCGCTGGTCATCTTCAACCTCCCGCCGTGCGAAAACAGTGCAAGGCATGGGGGTGTCGTTTCATGCTTCCTACGGCGCCCTAGTCAACGGTGGAGGTCGTGGAGACATGATCGCCATGCCATGCCCTATTTCACCGCCTATCATCTTTTTTCCTTGTCTGGCGTGCGTGGTGCTTTGTGTTTTGCCGCCCGAGAGAGTGGTGCAAACCCTAACCCTTTCATGGCCTTATAAGCACCCAAATGCCTTCCTGGAGTTTCTTTAGACCACCATCAAGCTTCATTTTCAATATTGGAGCTTAACACCTCAAAAATGGCAAATCGCCATTGTTGACCCGTGGAGCTCCATCAGTGTTCTTGGTGTTCCAGTGGTCCTCCTTCATGTTTCTTCGCCCTAACCTTATCCCTTTATTATCTTGGACATTTCCCCTCACTTAATTTTGGATTTGATTCTCAGGAATTGTCCAATTTGGGGTTTGTTCAAATTCAGCCGAAAAGTGAGTATCGTCGTCCTCAACTCCGGTGAGTGCACCACTTCCTCATCTCTTGCTCTTATAGCTTCTGTGGATCATAATGAAGCTATATTGATGCTTGGTATCACTCATGTGGCTCAGGGTGTCATTTTCGGGTTTTCTTCCGAGTCCGCGAGCTTCCACCGTGGTCAAACTTCTCGGCCATCTTTGAAGCTTCGTCCTTAAGGTAGCTTCTCATTAGTCCTAGAAGCTATGGCACGCACCTAGGCTTGCGGTGGAGCTCATCGCGGTTTTCATGTTTAGCGATAAGCTCCCATTTTCGTTTTTACGCTGGCCGCGTTCTAGTCCTCGCGCGCGGCGAGAATGCTACCATTAGGTTCGTGGCCGCTATTGCGAATCCATTTTGGGTCTTGTTCACCGCCGCGCGGTGTGTCGCCGGCGATTAGCCGTCAAGACGATCGGGACTTTGCCGCGAGCTCCGTTTTAAATCGACTTATTAGGACACATTAATTACCAATCATTAGTTATTAATTGTGTCTTAATCATTATTATTGAGCCAGCGACGGTGGGCCCAATATCCTTAAATCAATCTCTGGTTCACTCCGCACTGTTCCGACATCATTAATGTCTAATCATTGCTTAATTAAATGAGTCGGCATTTAATCGCTGTCGGAATTAACCTCTAGGTCGCTGACTGGTGGGCCCGAGGGATTAAAATCAAATTCCAGTAGTCTTTAGTGTCTAGTTAATGATCATCATTAGTGGCATTAATTCTGTCCTTAGCCGTCCCTCTCAGTCGCTGTCACGTGGGCCCAGTGCACTGTGCACGTGGGTTAAACCAGCGCATGTGTGCCTCAAGGTCGCTGACAGTGGTCCCCACGTGTCAGTCCATCTTTTTGAACTTCGATCTTTAGCCACCGTCGATCCCTTGATCAACGGCCTAGATCGTGAGGGCATTCGGACCCTCCGGATGCCTTGATCATTCTTGGCCGTCGATCTTGCGATCAATGGCTGAGATCGTGAGTGCAATCGGACAATCCGGTTGTTGGTGCGCTCTGGACCGTCCATCTGCCGATCTGCGGCTGGGATTGGCCCAAGCAACCGCACCGTCCGGTTGCATACACTCGTATGAGCCGTTGGATCTTGATCCAACGGTGGGTTTCTAGTGGCGTTCGCGCGCGTGCGCTGTTTTCGGCGCGCGTGAGCCGTAGGATGTTAGATCAAGGGTTGGGGGTTGTCCACGTCATTTTCTTTTTATCGGGTTGTTCTGTATTTCGGTAAGCATTTGTTTATCAACTGAAAATGATATAAAAACTTTAGAAACTCATAACTAATTCATTTTGACTGCTTTTTTGGTTAATTCCAACTGTAATAAATCATGTTATCACTTTAGCTTATTATAAAAATGGATTTAAGCACGTTCGATGTGAAATTGTATAACTAGGAATAACTTGGTTTCGTCATTTTGAATATTCGAAAAATGAATAAAACTTTAGAAAATGCATATCTTGCTCGTGTATGTCCAAAATGAATGATTCCAACTTTGATAAATTTGTTATTAACCCAATGTTAATATAAAAATGATGGTAGGTCCAAGATTGTAAATTAAACCTTGATTAATGATTTAGTACCTATTTTGACATTTAGAAAAATTCGGAAGACTTATAAAATGCACAAGTAATTCTCTGTAAATGCAAAATATTTATGATAAATTCTAGAGAACCCCTCAATTGGTATACTTCATTGTAAATTAGTTTTGAACATATTTATGCTCTGGAAAGTGCATTATGCTAATTTTGCATCTTAGAAAAATCATAACTAAATCATTTTAACTCCAAATGACCTGAAATTTTATATGGGTTACCTCTATACCAATAAGTAGCTACCATAAAAATTTCAGCTTAAAAATCTCTCTAGAAAATGTTTTTGCTACAGTGCTAATTTGGCCGAAAATGTGTTTTTAGGTAATTTCTTTTGCACCACAAATCCAAATTAGGTTTTTCCAGTTTCTATGTCTTGGCATATTCGTATTTCACCTTGTGTATATGTTTCGTCGCATTTGGTCAATTTTTGCTTGATCTTTTGTTAAGTGTTGCTAGTCTTATTGGTTGTTCTTGGTTCTTTTTGCCTTTCGCTTAGGGTTCGACATTTGCGGTAACCCCGAGAACGATCCTCCGCAACAAATTGAGCAACGAAGAAGAAGGCAAGCGATTTGATCATGTTAATCCCAGTATTTTAAGTATTTATGTTGATTACAAGTTCTATGTATGCATTGCTACTTTGTTTTAATAGTTGGCCTAGTAGATGCATTTCCTTAGCAAATGATTATCCTCTACTACCATGAGCCTAGGTTACTTGCTGTGATTTAGAGTTCGTGGATGGGCTCTTATCACTTAGTAGTTGCGAATTAATTGCTTAGCCATGCTTAGCTTCGGTAGAAATGGGCGGTTATCGACTTGTCGATAACTTTGATCACACAAACTTATTACGATTATGATTTCCACCTTGTGCCATGTCTACTTACGAAAACTAAAACTGAAAACAAAATGATTTAGACTTGGGCACAATGGTAAGATGGTGTGATTTTCGGGTGTGACTGGAATGGTGCCTAAGTCAACAAGGACCGAACATCTTGTTACGCTAAACCAAGCATTTTAGCGTGCTAACCACATTAGAGGGTATGGGACCTCTCTTGACTTAGTACTTTGACGTGTATTGCCCTCGGGTCGCAGGAGGTCGCAGGAGGATGGTGTTGGGAGCATTGTAGTGTCAGAAAGACTTCACCCGTGATGGGATTTGTTGTCTTTCGCTTGCAATGTAAGCGTATGGTGTTTCTACCCATACGAGCGGCTCGTGGTTGATACACAATATTGGAAAAAGTCTCGTAGGACTTAGCCGTGCTGCATACCTTCTAAGTGTGCTTTGTGGCTTAAAGGCGATGCGAAGTGTGGGTACATTGGTACACCCCTGCAGGTTAAAACTATTCGAATAGCCTCGTCCTAGGTTATGGACACGCTTGGCAAGGTCTTTCAAGAGTTAGACTACAACCTTTTAAATTAAAACTTGATGGGTGGTACGAATCGGGATTCGTGCTATGTTGTGGTGACTATTGGGATAGTCACTTCCAGTGGTTACTTGTATGTATCTTTATCATCATTATTTCAACATTTAAAACAGATTTGCAAACTTGCTTTTAAATGTATTACATTATTGCAAATAAAGTTGGCTTCATGCAAAATGAGACATACAACCTCCACCTAAATAAGCTTGCATGTAGTTTATGAATAGGTCCGCTATTCCACACGTCGATCTTGCGGTACAAAGACAATCTTTGTACTCGGATGCTATGCTTAATTGTTCATTGCAGAGGAAGAAGGTGAGCCGAGGGCCTCACTTTTGTGAGTCTGTGTTGTGGTAGCTATGGGCGACTAGCTTAGCGGCCCGGTCGGTTGCCTTGTGGGTGTATGGCTAACCGGTCGACTTTTGTTCTAGCCATCTTATGGCACCTTTGCTTCATTGTCATTCTTGTATATTGTTCTATTTGGCAGTCGGCTCTCTTTTGTAATAACTTTACTTTATGTATGTCGTTGTCAAACTTAGTGATGTATGTGTATGGAAATGATGTGTAATTTTGTGATGATGTGCATATGCTGCAGTGCAGGAAGCATATGCCCATCGAGGCTTAGAATGTTTAATTAGTAATGCTTGAACCAATTGGAGGTTAAGTGTTACTAGCTAAATATTCCGGGTCCTCACAACCGTGCAGTATGCGGTCAAATTCTGGGCATTGTCGGTGCGGCGCACATTCACTGTCGTCAAGTCTACCCCAAGATGCTACGACGTGAAGTGCAAAGATAGAGGATGCCCTTGGCGTGCACGCATTTCACCCAAGCGGGACACCCACCGGAAGTGCTCCATAGTGGTTCCTCACACACGCGTCGTCGCTGAGTCAGTGCAATCCCACTGAAACCTGACATCAGGCTTCATCGCCAATCTCATGTACGGTGAGATCGTGGATAACCTAAATTTTGAGCCACGATCCATCATTCGGGCTATTGAGGCAAGGTTCCAGTACACTATCAGCTATGCCAAGGCTTGGAGGGCAAAACAGAAGGCATTGGAATCAAGGTTTGGCACGCTCGAGGATTCCTACCACAACCTCCTAGGCAACTCGAGTCATACAAGACAGAATCCCGCACTCATGTCGACATTCAAGACGCCAATCATCCGGCGGCATAATAAGAGGGTACTACAATGAGCATTCTTCGCTTTGGTCCATGCATCAATGCATTCGACATCGCCGCCCAATCTTGTGCATTGATGGCACATTCTCGATGGAGGTACAAGGGTCGACATCGATCGCAATAGCGGCGGGCGTAAACAATCAAGTTCTTCCGTGGCATTCGCTTTGAAAGCGAGAACACGGACAACCGGCCGTGGTTCTGAAGAATGTGAGGATTTACATTTGCAGACTGTCCCCAACGTATGCCTCATACATGATCGGCATGTAGGCTGCTGCGTGCAATAACTCGGCTACAACGAGGAGAGAACGTACTCACTTCCATGGCCGATCTACAGAGCGGTGGTGCATGAGGCACTTGGGTGCAAACTTATAAACAGCCCGCAACAAGGACTTGATGAACCTATTCAAGTGCTTGTGCAACCGTAACCAAGCGGCAGTAAGTTCAAACACTCAAAGATTCTCGACGATCGAGCCCAAACCCACGTAAGGGAGGCAACGAGAAGGGCCGCCTAAGTGCTGACTCAGCCCCCAAGCATTGCCACGGCTACCCACGACGCTCCTAGTGTCACGAGGAAGACAGGGCACAGTCAAATGCTTCTCGACCGATTGAGCACGAGCCTAAGGAGAAGTGGTCGCTACATGACAGGTGGTGCTCTATATGGTATCATGACAACCAACCTAGCTAAGGTCTACAACTGGGTCATGCGCGGCGCCAGGTGCCTCCCTTTGGTTGGTATTGTGGTGGCAATTCTCCGCGGTACCACAAACTATTTTGTTAACAGATGCAGCAATGCGACGCTCGCCATGGCAAATGACAGAGTACTCTACTCTGTCATGATCACCGCATACATGGAGGAGAAGAGCAAGAAGGGTGAGATGCACTGGGCATTCAAGATGGGCACGAGGGAGCTTCGCTTCGAGATAATGTGCAGGGATAAAGGACGTCGCGGGATGTCGGGACCCAAAATTACGATTATGGAACCCTCTATGTATACTGCACTAGTCCAGGATCACGCTAGTGCACACAGTGTTAACATAGGTAAATATCGATCCACACAAGCGATAAATAAAGTAAACGATTAGTTTGAATAACAAATAAGGGTTTTGACCTTATGGTCGAGTTTACACTTATTAAGCCACGCAGGGCTAACAGAAAATAAAACAGCAGCAGAATGGAAATAACTCCAGCGTAGATCCCATCAATTCACCACAGGCAACCAACTGGGATCCAGACCTTAACGATCAACAACCTTCGGCGAACTCCTCCTCGAAAGCAGGCGTAGACTCCTCTTCTGTAGGTTTGGGCGTAAGTTTTACAACAAGCGTGAGTACACAACCGTACTCGCAAATCATACCACAGAATGCAATTTATAGATGCAGGCTTATTCCAAAGAAAAAGACTTCTGTGGTTCTTTTGCATAAAAGCAACATTTGCAATTGAATACGAATAATAGATTGAAAGCATGATTCAAAACAAATAGACAATATTAATTTAACAATTATTTTCACAAAGACACACAGCTAAATAGATTATTTCACATAGCCATATGATTGAGGTCACACAGATCCCATCCCAACATTTTATGAAAACTACCCTCGGTGAAATCCCGAGCATGTCCATGATCATGGACTCGGCTATTCAAATAGATTGATTTAACACTCTGCAGAGGTTGTACACTTTACCCACAAGATACAACTAGTGTAGCAAACACTAATCATAACAAAACGGTTCAGAAACTTCATCTCAACATTGACACTCCCGATGTGCTTACAAACCGCTATGCCAACCCAAACGAAGCGCTTTGGCATAACACACACCGCTGGACAGGGAAGCGGCGAACCGTCCCGCGATGCAACCACTAAGTAGTCACACATCCACCCTGTCACACAGCCTAACCTATCCACCTGAACATCAATGTCGAGAATCCATAACTTACTAAGTTAGGCCCGTCCCATACCAGGCATGTGGTCGCATAAGAAGGCTCGGTTCAATAGCGCACAAAGTTAAGTCCTTAATTGACCAAGGCAAGACTTCCATGTTCTAACTAAGTCACAAAGATTATCATTCCCATCACAAAGCCCACCATATCACACAGCTTCCACCACTTGCCTCGGTCTAAATCCTTTACCACCCAGTTGGTTTTAGTGCAACGCATGCCATCACGAAGTAATAACACATAGCATACGCTTTTACGAAGTTCCATAGTCACTTAGTCATATTAACAATTGCAACTTACATGAGATGTGAGACTCGTAACATGGCTAAGCAATTGTACTGCATCTAACCAACCCACGCTGGTGCTATAATATTACTAACTAGTGACCAATCTAGGGTGACAAAGAATTATGACATACAAGGCCAAGGGGTGATAACAAATTGATAATAACGATGCCCAAAACATATAAATACATAATTAACATAAAATGATGTACTTTAACACAAAGTAACTTGAAAACTGGTTCAAGATGATCAAAGGTATGACTTGCCTTGGAAAAGGTCTATGTACTGATCTTGATCTTGGGGTGCTCCTTCTTCAACGAAATTCCCGACTTAATCGACGCTACTGCAAAACTAAACAAATAAACAAAACAAATAAATAATAGAGGCAAAACAAGCTCCAAAAATTAAATAAAAATCTCAGATAAATAGAGCTTGAATTTAGATAAATTTAGAAATTTGAATGGGCTCAATCGGAGTTAGGATGCAAAAGTAATGAGCTCTTGAAGTTTTAAATCTAAAAGAAACCCTAATTTGATTTTTCGATTTTTCCGAATTATTTCTCTAAAGAAAAATCGAATATGACGTCGGTGACGTCACGTGGAGGTTTTTCGAATTAAAACAAATCTAAAAAAGTTAAGAGGTTTGAGGGGACCCTCGGTCTATAGACCGGTCCATGCGAGATGGGTTCATGGTCTCACGGTGCAAGAGTCCATGGAATACCAATCGACACGTGGGGCCACGAGTCGCTGGCTTGGCCCATGGTGCAACAGATCCATACGGGATTGGATCTAGGGTTTAGCCGAGGTGGCACGCGGGCTGGCGACGAGGTTGGTGACCGCAACACGCGAGCAAACAGTGACATGGCGCCGAGGGCGATGATGATGGCGTGCCACATCAGCGTGGACACCGGCGACGACCTCTGTACCGGCCGACAATGGCGATCCCGACCGCGGCGGTGACATCGGGGGGTAGCGCTGGATTCCTCGCACCCTCGCGAACCTGGTGACACGGTTGGATGCGCCCGGCGGTGACCAAAACTGCGGCGGCGCTCAAGGTCGGCGGTGGAGTGGCACGGTCAAAACCGACAATGGGGCTACAGGGGTTAGCTGACGAAACAGGGGCGCGCACCATGGAGCCCAAGCGGCGGCGATGCTAGAACACCGGTCGAAGGCGACGGAGCATTGACGGCGGCGGCAGAATCGTCGAAGAACAGTTTGGCGGCGAAAACCCTAAACTCCAAATTGTGGCGCGCTGCTTTAGAGGTGGAGAGGTTGGGGTTACGAGTTGCGAGGATCGGCGATCTCAAAGCTATTTATAGGGTGGGTGCCCGGATAGGAAATCCTACATTGAGTCCGTTTGATTCTGAACGAATCCGAGATCGATAAGATACGGCCCGATTTTGTGAGATTTGGATGCGGGAAGATAGGAGATAGAGTTTGGCACGATTTCTAGAAGGGCTTCCAACGGAAAAATACGTTGTCGGACGGAGGTCCGAGGGGCTTCAATGGCGGCCGAAGCCGACTCGTGCGCAGAGAAGAAAGCGCGACGGAGACGACGACCTCGGTGGGCCCACCAGTCAGAGGAACAGGGAAACGGCCCACACGTCAGCGGGGCAAGGAGAGCGGCCGCGTGTCGTCAGGCGCGCCGAATGCTGCGCGGCGAGGTCGGGTCGGCGCTGAAATGGGCCAGAGGTTTGGGAATTCGGCCCGTGAGGATTTTCTGAGATTTTAAATGCTTTTCCAATTTAGAAAATACCAGAATTTCCAATAAGCAAAAGAAAATAGCAAATGAACTCAGAAAAATTCTAGAAAAATCTAGAAAATATATCTGAGCACAAGGAACCCAAATAAAATAGTTTTGGCTAATGTTCATGTTGGGATTATTCACATTAAATATTTTTGATTGGAAAGTCCAATATTAAGCTTTTGAATTTAAATTCAAATAAATCCAAATGGTGAATTTTTCCCTACTGACTATTTAAATGGTTTTCAAGCTCAAAAAATTGGGATGTTACAAACCTCCCCCCTTTAAAGGAATCTCGACCCCGAGATTCAGGCTAGCTAGAGAAAAGGCTAGGAAACTCGGCTTTCAGCTCTTCTTCACGTTCCCACGTTGCTTCTCCTTCCGAGTGGTTGCTCGACTGGACCTTGCAAAACCGAACCGTCTTGCTTCTGGTGTGGCGCTCTGCGACATCCAAAATCTTGACTGGCTTCTCCTTGTAGGTAAGATCCTCCTTCAAGTCAATTGATTCTAGCGGGGCTTGCTCTTCTTGCACACGAAGGCACTTCTTCAGCTACGAGACATGAAAGACATCATGCACTCCTACTAATGACTGCGGTAGTTCCAACTGATAAGCAACTTCTCCACGGCGTTCCAAAATCTTGAACGGACCAACATACCTCGGGGCAAGCTTCCCTTTGGCATGAAACCTTTTGACACCTCTGAGCGGAGTGACTCGAAGATAAACGAAATCCTCGGGTTCAAAGCTGAGATCACGACGACGATTATCAGCATAGCTCTTCTGCCTGGACTGAGCTATCTTCAATCTTTCTCTGATCATGGCAACTTGCTCTTCTGCTTCTTGAATAATGTCGGGGCCGAATACTGAACGTTCAGCTATTTTTGACCAATTTAACGGGGTTCGACATGCACGGCCATACAAAGCTTCAAATGCTGACATTTGCAGACTGGCTTGATAACTATTGTTGTACGAGAATTCTGCATATGGTAAACTTTTATCCCATCGGGCAGCTAGAGCACAAGCTCTCAGCATATCCTCCAATATCTGATTAACTCTTTCCGTCTGTCCATCTGTCTGTGGATGATACGCGGTACTGAAATTCAAATGGGTACCCAATGCTTCATGCAAACTCTACAAAAACGAGAGGTGAACTGAGATCCTCGATCTGATACTATCTTCTTGGGCACACCGTGCAAGCTGACGATTCTGGCCATGTACAACTCCGCAAGACGATCTCCTGAGTACGTGGTTTTGACTGGCAGGAAATGGGCAACTTTGGTCAAACGATCGACTATTACCCAGATCGAATCGTAACCCGACTGGGTCTTGGGTAAACCGGTAATGAAATCCATTCCGATCTCTTCCCACTTCCACTCTGGAATCTTTAGCGGTTGCAACAAACCTGCTGGTCTCTGGTGTTCTGCCTTTACTCTCTGACAGACGTCGCACAAGGCAACGAACTCGCGACTTCGCGCTTCAAATTGGGCCACCAAAATTTAGTCTTAATATCCCGTACATTTTGGTACTTCCAGGGTGAATCGAATACTTTGAGTCGTGGGCTTCCTTTAAGATTAACTGCCTTAGACCATCGATATCTGGTACACAGATACGACCATTAATCCAGAGTATGTCTTGATCATCCTTGGTAAAATATTTGAATTTTCCTTCTGCCATTTTGACCTTGATGTCTGACAACACATGATCCTTGGGTTGCGCTTCACGAATCTGCTTCTCGAGTGTAGATTGTACCTCCAAATTGGCTACAAATCCTTCTGACACAACTTCTAGCTTTAGCTTCGAATTCTTCATACGCCTCGGCAACTTTCTTTTACTTCTAAAGCATTGCAGTAACTCTTACGACTTAGAGCATCTGCAACTACATTGGTTTTTTCGGGATGGTAGTGGATTCCAAGATTATAATCCTTGATCAATTCTAACCATCTTCTCTGCCTCATGTTCAAATTTGACTGAGTGAAGATGTACTTCAGACTTTTATGATCTGTGTAGACTTCACAGCGATTACCGATGAGGTAGTGATGCCAAATCTTTAAAGCATGCACCACAGCAGCAAATTCCAGATCATGAGTGGGGTAATTCTCCTCGTGAGGTCTCAATTGCCTTGATGCATAGCGGCGCTCTTCCTTCTGCATCGGGGCGCATCCTAGTCCTTGACTCAAGCATCACAATAGATATCGAAATCCTTGCGAATATCCGCAAAATCAAGATCGAAGTCAAGTCAAACGCTTCTTCAACTCTTGAAAACTTTCTTCACGCATCGAGTCCAGTGAACTTTTCTCCTTCTTCAACAATTGCGTAAGAGGCTTAGCAATTGATGAGAATCCTTCGATGAAACGGCGGTAATAACCTGCTATTCCCAAGAAACTGTGAATCTGAGTTACGGTCTTGGGTTGCTCCCAATGTAACACTGCTTTAACTTTACCGGGGTCAACTGCTACTCCCTCGGCTGTCATCACATGACCAAGGAAATCAACTTCCTTCTTCCAAAAATCACACTTACTGAACTTGGCATACAACTGATGCTCTCTGAGTTTTTCTAAGACTATCCTTATATGTTCAGCGTGTTCTTCCTCCGACTTGGAGTACACTAGAATATCATCAATAAACACAACTACGAATTTGTCCAAATATTCCATGAATACTTTATTCATCATATTCATGAAGTATGCAGGGGCATTAGTCAGACAAAAAGACATGACTAAGAACTCATAATGTCCATACCATGTTGAGAACGCGGTCTTCGGTATATCCTTAGGACAAATCTTCAGTTGATGGTAACCTGATCGCAGGTCGATCTTTGAGAACACTCCGGCTCCTTTCATCTGATCAAACAGATCATCTATCCGGGGTAGTGGGTACTTATTCTTGATAGTAACTTCGTTAAGGGAACGGTAATCAATACACATCCTCATACTTCCAACTTTCTTCTTAACAAACAACATTGGTGCTCTCCATGGCGACGAACTAGGTCTCACGAAACCTTTCTCAAGAAGTTCCTCTATCTGCTTCTTCATCTCTACCAATTCATCGGCTGGCATCCGATATGGTCTCTTTGAGATCGGTGCTGTCCCCGGCACTAGGTCGATGACAAACTCAATGTCACGATCCGGTGGCATTCCCCGTAACTCCTCCGAAACACATCCGGTATTCACCGACCATGTACTTCTTCCAAGGAAAGGGTCTTCAAACGTTTACTAGCAAATGTCCATCACGAACCGAGTTGGCTGAACTTCTACCTTGTTTCCTTTGGCATCCTCGATTATTCGGCTCTTCGCCACAATCTAGCACGGTTTTGTGCTTGGATAACCAATCCATGCCAAGAATGACATCTAGGGTTTGGGTATCTAGAACAATTAGGTTGGCTAGAAACTCAACTCCAGCTTTGAGTAACTTAGCTCCTAAACATCCCACTCTAGCACTTAGCTCTGCTCCAGGCGACTGGGCTAACAGAGTATGCTTAAGTTGCATAACTTTCAAATTATTCTTGGTCGCAAACATTCCAGAAACAAACGAATGCGAAGCTCCAGAATCAAACAAAACTGATGCAGGTAATGAGTTAACTAGAAACTTACCCAGTACGACGTCCGGTGATTCCTGGGCTCCTTCCAGAGTGACGTGGTTGACACGGCCTCTGATCACGGACTGTGGTGCTCCTCCGGCTTGACCAGCAACTTGTGAAGCTCCTTGGTGGATACCTGGCGTTGGCGTCTTGGATGGCGTAGCTCCAAGGTTGAAGCGTACCAGGGTGATTGCACCCTTCTGCGGACATTGGTTAGAAAAATGTCCTGGCTGACGACAGGTGTAACATACCCGTGGTATGTTCTGCTGGTTGCTCCCCGGGTTGGGGTTGACGGGTGCAGGGTTGCGGAAGTTCTGAGCAGCTGGACGGGGTGCTGAAGTTGGTGCAGGTGCTCTGAACGAAGTCTAGGGTGGAAACCGGTTGAACTGTGGTGGCACTGTTCTTGCCCTCTGCTGTGATTGTTGATTTCCTTGTTGAGCCATCCGGCGCTTACGGTTATCCTCCAGTTCCTTGCGTTTGTCCTCTAGAACAAAGGCTTTGTTGACCAGCTCTTAGAAATCAGGAAAAGTATGGGCGACTGCATCGACTTACACCCAATGTTTAGCCCTTCAAAAGTGACTCTGCGAGCCTTATCTCGTGGCTACATCTTCTCGCTGCATAGCGAGCTAGCTGAGAAAACTTGTTGAGATAGTCAGATACTTACATAGCTCCTTGCTTGAGAGCGCGGAACTCATCCTTCTTCAGATCGATAATGCCTTCTAGTACATGATACTGGCGAAATGCTGCAGAAAATTCCTCCCATGTGATATCCTGTGGCGTCTCATGCGCAGCACAGAAGTTCTCCCACCATTTGGCAGCTATGCCCTCCATCTGGTGAGTGGCATACAGGACCTTCTCACGGTCACTACACTGGGTGATCAGCAGCTTTCTTTCAATAACCCTGAGCCAATCATCTGCCTCCACTGGGGATACATGTCCGGAAAACGTTGGTGGACGAGTCCTCATAAATTCTGCAAGCTTGGATGGTCCATGGTGAACATGAGCAGCTGGGGCTCCATACTATTGATTGTTGTTGTTGTTGTTAGCCTAGTTGTTCATAGCTTGCATCTGAGTCATCATGGTATTCATCAGCTGAGTCTGTGCTGCCATGAAAGCTCCAAAGTTTTGCAAGTCAATTGGGGGTGCTTGCGCGAACCGCGCTCTGCGGCTGGTTGTTCATTGCTTCTCGGTGCTAGGGTACCGGAACCACTAGCAGCAGTCTGACGAGTTTGAACCATCTGACGAAGCTCCATGGGTTAGATAAGGTAGTAAGTACAAGATAAGTTAAGAACTAAGCAGGGGGGTAGGTTAAACCCAACAAAACACAGCTCAAGAAACTCAAATGAAATACCTTTATTACTTAGGGTCTTAGCATGGCTACAACAAAAGCCTAAGGGCCTTTGCAGCTCATACTCGCACACAAAAAGAAACAACGACCTAAGCACACAAAACTACCGCCTAAAGGCGACTTACTAAATCAAATCGCTAAGCCAACAAAATCAAACTAAGACCAACTACTCGAAAGCCTCCACAACCGCGGCGGCGCTCTGACGACGCCGAGACTCGGAAGTGAGCGGCATCTTGGCAACCGATCTCGATGCTCGAATCGTGCGCAGAACAGCGCCTCTGTGCAACTGCTCACCGGCTCCTCCGCTCTGCATCTTCTCGCTCAACTGGTCTTCCTCCGGATCTTCTTGAGATCCTCCTGGTCTTCCTCTTCTTCGAACTTGGTCGTAGAGGATCTCTTGCAGAGTGGCGACCTTCTCCTCAGCTCTCTGCAAGGCTTCATAGACATGATCCAGCTCCGTGATGGTCCTCTCCAAGGCTTCCTCCTGGGCGGCCACGAACTGGGCAAGGTGCACGATCAGAGCGTTGTTTCTTCTTGCGTGGACGTAGCGAAGTTGGCAAATCTGCGGCGGCCCCGGGGGTAACGGAAGACGGTGTCTTGGAGCTCCCGTGCGTAGATGTTGCAGATACGTAGCATGGCCAAGCGCGACGACTCCTGGATACCTTCTAGCCAAGTGATCTTCCTCACCGAGACGTGCGAAGGTTGACTCGCCTTGTCGTTCCTCCTGGCGTAGATCGTCAGGCGATAAATCACTCCACGGCTTTGTCCATTCACCATCCAGTTGTTGCCGACGTACAGTGGACGATCAAAACCTCCAAGAACCTGCAACAGCTTCCAAAGCTCGGCGGCATATCCTCCAGTGCGCTCACCATAGCTCTGAAGACGAGGCATCTGTCAAGACAGACGAAGAGGGTAAGAACAACTTTAAAACAGCGGAAAGAGAGAGGATTATAGCAATAGTTGAGTCGAGAGAGATATGAGAAGAGTTAAGCAATTAATTACTCTTGCAAGTTACTTTTTCTTTTAGAAAATAGTTTGGACACTCTAAAGACGGCCAATCTAACTAAGGTCAAGACCTACAGTCAACCTGGCTCTGATACCACCTCTGTCGGGACCCAAAATTACGATTCTG
Organism: Ampelocalamus luodianensis; assembly: GCA_036346255.1. Taxonomy (NCBI): domain Eukaryota; kingdom Viridiplantae; phylum Streptophyta; class Magnoliopsida; order Poales; family Poaceae; genus Ampelocalamus; species Ampelocalamus luodianensis. The sequence continues at coordinate 39,402 of JAYEVH010000135.1, read as the reverse complement.
GAACCCTCTGTGTATACTGCACTAGTCCAGGATCACGCTAGTGCACACAATGTTAACATAGGTAAATATCGATCCACACAAACGATAAATAAAGTAAACGATTAGTTTGAATAACAAATAAGGGTTTTGACCTTATGGTCGAGTTTACACTTATTAAGCCACGCAGGCTAACGTAAAATAAAACAAAGAATGAACGGAAATAACTCCAGCGTAGATCCCACCAATTCACCACAGTGCAACCAACGGATCCGCACTTAACGATCAACAACCTTCGCAAACTCCTCTCGAAAGCGCGTGGACTCCTCCTCTTCAGAGGTTTGGGCGCAAGTTTTACAACAAGCGTGAGTACACAACCGCACTCGCAAATCATACCACAGAATGCAATTTATAGATGCAGGCTTATTCCAAAGAAAAAGGCTTCTGTGGTTCTTTTGCATAAAAGCAACATTTGCAATTGAATACGAATAATAGATTGAAAGCATGATTCAAAACAAATAGACAATATTAATTTAACAATTGTTTTCACAAAGACACACAGCTAAACAGATTATTTCACATAGCCATATAATTGAGGTCACACAACTCCCATCCCAACATTTTATGAAAACTACCCCTCGTGTGAAATCCCCGAGCATGTCCATGACCGCGGACTCGGCTATTCGAATAGATTGATTTAACACTCTGCAGAGGTTGTACACTTTACCCACAAGATACAACTAGTGTAGCAAGCACTAATCATAACAAAACGGTTTAGAAACTTCATCTCAACATTGACACTCCCGATGTGCTTACAAACCACTATGCCAACCCAAACGAAGCGCTTTGGCATAACACACACCGGCCGACAAAGCGGCGACCGTCCCGCGATGCAACCACTAAGTAGTCACACATCCACCCTCACACACCCTAACCTATCCACCAACATCAATGCCGAGAATCCATAACTTACTAAGTTAGGCCCGCACGAGCATGTGGTCGACAAGAAGGCTCGATTCCAATGGCGCACAAAGTTAAGTCCTTAATTGACCAAGGCAAGACTTCCATGTTCTAACTAAGTCACAAAGATTATCATTCCCATCACAAAGCCCACCATATCACACGCCTTCCACCACTTGCCTCGCCTAAATCCTTTACCACCCAGCTGGTTTTAGTGCAACACATGCCATCACGAAGTAATAACACATAGCACACGCTTACACGAAGTTCCATAGTCACTTAGTCATATTAACAATTGCAACTTACATGAGATGTGAGACTCGTAGCATGGCTAAGTAATTGTACTCGCATCTAACCAACCTACGTTGGTGCTATAATATTACCAACTAGTGACCAATCTAGGGTGACAAGGAATTATGACATACAAGGCCAATGGGTGATAACAAATTGGATAATAACGATGCCCAAAACATATAAATACATAATTAACATAAAATACCGTACTTTAACACAAAGTAACTTGAAAACTGGGTTCAAGATGATCAAAGGTATGACTTGCCTTGGAAAAGGTCTATGTACTGATCTTGATCTTGGGGTGCTCCTTCTTCAACGAAATTCCCCGACGAATCGACGTCTACTCGCAAACGAAACAAATAAACAAAACAAATAAATAATAGAGGCAAAACAAGCTCCAAAAATTAAATAAAAATCTCAGATAAATAGAGCTTGAATTTAGATAAATTTAGAAATTTGAATGGGCTCAATCGGAGTTAGGATGCAAAAGTAATGAGCTCTTGAAGTTTTAAATCTAAAAGAAACCCTAATTTGGATTTTCTGGATTTTTCCGAATTATTTCTCTAAAGAAAAATCGGAATATGACGTCGGCTGACGTCAGCGGAGGTTTTTCGGAATTAAAACAAATCCCGAAAAAAAGTTAAGAGGCTGACAGTGGGACCCTCGGTCTATAGACCGGGTCCATGCAGATGGGTTCATGGTCTACGGGTGCAAGAGTCCATGGAACAGTCAACTGACACGTGGGGCCCACGAGTCAGTGGCTTGGCCCATGGTGCAACAGATCCATACGGGATTGGATCTAGGGTTTAGCCGAGGTGGCACGCGGGCTGCTGACGAGGTTGGTGACCGGGCAACACGCGAGCAAACAGGCTGACATGGCCGCCGAGCTGGACGATGATGTGGCGTGCCACATCAGCGTGGACACCGGCGACGACCTCTGTACCGGCCGACAACGGCGATCCCGACCGCGGCGGTGACATCGGGGGTAGCGCTGGATTCCTCGCACCCTCGCGAACCTGGTGACACGGTTGGATGCGCCCGGCGGTGACCAAAACTGCGGCGGCGCTCAAGGTCGGCGGCGGAGTGGCACGGTCAAAACCGACAACGGGGCTACGGGGGTTGGCTGACGAAATGGGGGCGCGCACCGTGGAGCCCAGGCGGCGGCGATGCTAGAACACCGGTCGAAGGCGACGGAGCGTTGACGGCGGCGGCAGAATCGTCGAAGAACAAGCGCATACGAAACCCTAAACTCCAAATTGTGGCGCGGCTTTAGAGGTGGAGAGGGTTGGGGTTCGAGTTGCGAGGATCTGGCGATCCTCGGTGCTATTTATAGGGTCGGGTGCGGATAGGAAATCCCTAAATTGAGACCGCTTGATTCTGAACGAATCCGAGATCGAGATAAGATACGGCTCCGATTTTGTGAGATTTGGATGCGAAGATAGGAGATAGAGTTTGGCACGATTTCTAGAAGGGCTTCCAACGGAAAAACGCGTTGTCGAACGGAGGTCCGTGGGGCTTCAATGGCGGCCGAAGCCGACTCGTGCGCGGAGAAGAAAGCGCGACGGAGACGACGACCTCGGCGGGCCCACCAGTCAGAGGAAGAGGGAAACGGCCCACACGCGTCGGGGGCAAGGAGAACGGCCCGTGTCGGCGTGCGCGCGCCGATCATACGCGCGAGGCGGGTCAATGGCGCCAAATGGTCCGGAGGTTTGGGAATTCGGCCCGTGAGGATTTTCTGAGATTTTAAATGCTTTTCCAATTTAGAAAATACCAGAATTTCCAATAAGCAAAAGAAAATAGCAAATGAACTCAGAAACATTCTAGAAAAATCTAGAAAATATATCTGAGCACAAGGAACCCAAATAAAATAGTTTTGGCTAATGTTCATGTTGGGATTATTCATATTAAATACTTTTGATTGGAAAGTCCAATATTAAGCTTTTGAATTTAAATTCAAATAAATCCAAATGGTGAATTTTTCCCTACTAACTATTTAAATGGTTTTCAAGCTTAGAAAATTGGGATGTTACACGGGACTAACCGTGAGATGATCACCCATGAGTGCACGCTACGCCGCAATAGTTGCGTATGCACTTGTAACAAGCTCCTTCTTCTGCATAGGCCCTGCTCCCATGTTATGGTCGCTTTGCTCGACGGTGCGCGAAGATCGGCAACCTCTCACTATTTCACCAAGGAGGCGGTGATGCAAACATGGAGTGGAGAGATGTATGGTTACGCCGTTGTTGGCCATTTCACTGGCCATCCCACTTGGGAGCAACTAATCTGGGCCGCGGACATTGCTAGGCTCAAGGGAAAGGTTGGCCGATGACAGGTACGACGCATCAGGAACAATATGGACGAGGTAGAAGCCGGACGTCGCACGAAGAAGTGCTCCATTTGCAGGGAGTCTGGGTACACCTTTAAGACATAGCCCACACGAGATACTCAGGACCAAGGAGACATCGGCATTCCAGACGTCGCCGCGGGGACCTCATCCGGTGCCCCGACTAGAGGCAGTCCACTTGGGAGACGTTGAGGTCGCGACCACGAGAAAAAACGGACAATACTAATATATTATTATCAATGTTGTGAATTATCATTTCAATTAAGTGTTATGACGTTCTGCTACAAGTTTTGTAATATCAGTGTGTATGAATTCCCGGGCGAATCACAATATCACTTACCTTCCCCTTTACGAATCGTTCATACCTCAAACGTCTTTGCTAAATTCTCCAAAAATTTACCGTAGTAGAACAACATACGACGATGATAAAATGTTATTACGAGTCTAACAGATTTAATCGCGTTTAAAATTTATGAAAATCACAAACCGCCTAAGTGGAATAGGAAAATCGAAACCGCTAGGTCGAGTTATATATCGCCGCTCAATCGGCGATAGGACTGTCGCCGCTTAATCGCGATTTCTTCCTGCCGCCGCTTGAATCGCGATAGGGACATATTTTTGTAATTTTTGGAAACGACTATTTATTTTTGTAAATATCTTTTAAAATAATATTATTTTAAAAAAAAATTCGCAGGGCGTCCATCTCGCGGACGTGGCTCCTCCGCGCCGGAGGAGAAGCCCCTGCCGCCGCCGGTGGGGTAGGTCCTTTGCCCTAGCCTGAGTTGATTTTTCTTCGAACCGGGGAGATTTTTCTTTGAAGTTGAGCTAAAATTGCTCCAAATCGTGTAGAAATCCCTTGGAATCGATTTGATTTTTTCGAGATCTAGTTGAAATTTCTTCGGAACGGAGAATTTCCGGTTAGAAAGTTCCCGATTAGAAAGTTTCTGATTTTTCAAAGTTTTTGAGATGGAGGATTTGAGTGAAGTGAGGAGGAAGATGGTGGGAGGAGCCGCGTTTGCTACCTGGTTTTTATGCTACCGTTCGTGTAAAATTGGTTTTGATTCACAGGCATTGGTATTTTCTTCAGTCAAGCCTACAGTTTCCTAGTAGAAGCATGGATGAAAGCACTCATGTATGTAGGGCCGGGCTATCCAGGTTAACGAGCTATTATCGGGCTTCATAAATTGACGCAGTCCGATTTATAATTATTTTATTTATTATTTAAGTGATTATTTTAAAAATAAGCTAACAAGCGACTGTAGAACCGAACTTGTTAACTTTTTTCATTCTAAATTGATATATTTCATTTTTAACCTATTAACTAATGTCAATGAACCAAAATATGCTCATAATGAGCTTTTTGTCAGCCCTACAAGTATATATATATATATATATATATATATATATATATATATATATATATATATATATGGCGAAAGCCTAGCTAGTCATGGATGTATGGTGTACTAAATGTAATACTTGGAGTCCTGGATTCTGATTTCTTGCTGTAATAAATTTCGCATCTGAATGAAATTTATTTGCTTGAACTTGGTCCGTATCTTGATTCTTGATGTTCCTTGCATGTCTAAGCGTTAACGTGTGACTAGTGTGTGTGTGGTGGTTGAAGCAAATCTAAGTGCATTGGTGCGATGGTGTCTTACTGCTGCACTTTCCTGAATGAAAATAGTCGTAGCTTATTGTTATTTGACAAATCGGCGAGGGCCTCTTTGGAGCATTGAAAATCCACATAATTTTTCCATTGGAGAATACTTCGGACTAAGAGGAGTTTTCTGCGGCCAATAGAAAGGTTTTCTACAATTAACAATGCGAAATTGGCCATTTCAAACCAGATAGTATGCTTACTAAAATCAAAGCCAAGAGGCAGGATATCGACTGTTTGTGTCGTAGATTTTTAAAAAACACTGACAGCGACAAAGAAATTAATCTGTAATGAACAGGTACAACATACACTTCTTGCACAGCTGTTCCTTACCAAAAGCAATGTTCTCATAGGCACAAATTAAGCTTGCGCTATTCGAAATTCCACATTTTCGTGGTAAAATAGGAGGGAGCTGGTCACTAAGAACAATCCCAGCAAGCTTTTTGTTGGCCAATGCATGGTTCAGCAGATTTGCAGGATGTGGAAGAGGTACTACGAACTGGCCAACGACCAACAGTTAGCCCATGTTCAATTGCTCCAGGGTCATTCGAGGACGTTTTGCAGCTGCGGCAGCCACAGCATTGAGTTGGAAATAAACGCTCTGGCTCTGAGTATGCTGCAGATCCTGAGAGTAGATTGGATTAGGATTGGCAGGGTTTACGTTCGGGTTTGCGTTGGCTCCCTCGTTGTCATCTTCTGTTTCCTCAACTTGAGGCAGTGGCTTCAACGGGGGTAGGCATTGGTAGTTTTGGCTCAACAGTGTGTCCTGCTCCGGCGGCAGAGGAATGGAGCCAGGTGGAGCAATAGACTTGGGAAGCAGGATTTTGTTTCGGCTACGTGCCAACTCAAGGAGAACCTGTCAAAAGAGAATATGACTTGTCACTTTGTCAGCCTAAAGCAGAACGCTTCTATGCATATGTATACAGAGAATTTTAGGTCAACTTGAATTCAGGGATATGACAAAACATTAAACAAGCACTTCAAATCATAACCACAAGAGTCGATATTAAAGTAGCACTTCTAATCATAACTATAAGAAAAGCACCAGACCAAACAATTTCTAGATAGATAGTTTGAAACCAAATGCTTTCAGCACTAATCTAGGTATAATCCACATCTATCAGGAAGCATCAGTATAGGTGTAATCTGTTAAGGATATAAGGGTAACATAATCCACATCTATCAGAAATTCAGAATGCAACTAAATGGGTATGCACCCGTTGATATTAGAGAACATATCAAATGAGAACTAGTCTTTTAAACAGGAGAATGAGAACTACAATCTGAGCTATTGGAATGAATATAGATGGCTCAAAAGCCCCGGAGTTATCCACTTTAGCACAATAACGTTACTCTTATGTCCTCCCACGTTCTAGTGATATAGACAATCCAGTTTAATCTATGCCATTTAAAGTTGATATAGCGGCTGATTTTTCAAACCCATTCTCCTAATTTAAGGGTAGTTCCTACCCAATATGCTCCCCTTGTAGGGGCCTCCCCTGCTGTTTTCCGTAAAAAAAAAGGAAGAGGTCCATTTGACCCCTGAAGTATTGTTGTCTGGCCACCAAAAAACAAACCCCTTTGACCCCCATACAGTGCACTTAACCCCCCCCCCCCCTCCCCCGCGGCTGTTTGTCAGTGGTATTGCCTACGTGGTTGTGGGTTCAGCCGGTTTCGCTATATGGGTGACTACGTGCCTGCAACGTGACACTCAGTTAGCCCGATTTCACCACATGGGATGCTGAGGTGGCACATGTCATATTAACCGGGTTTAATTACCAACTGACTGCGTCATTAACTTAACTTAATTACATCATTAGTGCTAAACAGAACCCCATGGCCACGACGCTCCGGCTGAGCGCAACGCCGACGAGCGGGACTACGACAACGACCCGGTAGCTCCAGAACGGAACCCCATGGCCACGACAAGCCTAATGGTGGCGATGGCGCGGACAGAGGTGGTCTACAGTGGCGACGCGGCTATGCAGAGCGGCGGCGGCACTCCGACCTATGGTGGCAATGACAAACCGACGGCGCCCTATCCTAAACAATAAGCGCATGAGCATCTACAGGCCAAGGGGGACTCACCGGTGCGGATAACGTAGCCGGAGACGAGCGGAGGTAGGCCAGTGACGATGACCTGAGGCGGCGCAACGAGCTCATCGGTGGCGGCGTTCTAGGGTAAACGGAAGCCGAGATTAGCCGTTGGGGAATGGAAGGGGGTGGTGAGGGGGTGCTCTGGTAGGGGTTAATTGGAGGGTGGCCTACTGGAGAAAGAACGGCAGAAGGGGCAACAACTTCGCCCGGAGACGAGGAAGATGAAGTCGACGGCGAGCTCCTGTGAGTAGAAGTAGGAATTGAGTGCAGGGGCAATTGGAGGGGGCTGTGGATTGACGCGGACAGAGTGGCAAGGAACTCACTGGTGCGGCGGTGCGGCTTGGTGGCTGGAAGCAGAGGAGTTCACGCTCCTCTCGGTCTCCCCTTCTCTCTGTTGCTTGGCAGAGGGAAGGGAGGAGGGGAAATGGAGTGGGCGTGAGGGGAGGGGGGGATGGCATGCTCGGGCACTCCTTATGGCCACAGAGGAGCGTGATGTTGACGGGGGACTTGGACCGCAAGACCGCGAAGGGCACGTCGGAGACGATGGGGCCTGCTCGAGCAGGGCCACCGGGCCAAACATGTCGCCGAGTGGTCTTCCGTCTTCAGCGGTGCCGTGGCGGAGGGTGAGGTGGGAAGGGAGCCTGAGTATATTCGCCAACCTCCCTCCATAATAAGGTTTTGATGGAGAGCAGGGCGGTGTTGTGGCGGAGGCAGTGGGTTATATGTCGGTGGAGAGCAAGGGAGAGAGAGATTGAGGAAGAAGAAAGGGTGGACACTAACATGTGGGACCATAGTGTAATAAAATTTTATAACTTTGATTGAATCATCGCCACGTAGCGGCCACGTCATCTGCCACGATGGCAAAACCGCCCCCGAAACCACCTCGAGGGGTTAAGTGCATTGGTTTTACAATGTGAGTGGGTCAAAGGGACTGCTTTTAGGTCAGTGGGTTAAGTGGCCGAACAGCAATACTTCAAGGGGTTAAATGGACTTCTTACAAAAAAAATGTTCCCCTTGTCAAGTCGAACATTTATTTAAGAATAGTTCCAAATATGGACATAGACAAATCAGCATACTCTACGGTCTACTCTGAATCTTCCTATCATCTATTCTGGGATTGCCCTTATAGCCACATCAGTAGGTCAAAGCTTGGCATCTTCCATAACTCTAATCTGTCTCTGACTGACATGCTCCAGCAAGTTAAGGTGAACCTGTCAAAAGCATTCTCTATGAAGATCATAGTCCAGGGATACTGCCATACTGGCTATATGGCTGTCATGTGGGGCCTGCAATATAGCCGATGCCCCCACAATGAAGACTGTCGTGCAGCAGCTGTGTCTAGTTCCCAGGATTAGATAAGTTTCCCCTTCAAATAGTTGCTTAGTGGTTTTCTTAACGATAAGAGATAAGATACTCTTGTTATGAAGTTAAAGATAAGAGATTATATTCTATTGTTAGGAAGTCTTCTCTATATAAGAGCTGAGGCGGCTTGCTTGACAATTAAGAAAGAAGTTATGACCTATCCCCATTATCCCCAACCTCTATTTCTCTCTACCCCCTTCCCCATGCGCATCTCCTTCCCTGCGCACTTCCCTCTGACATCCCCATCACGGCCCCAGGCCGGCGAGGCCCAGAGCCGAGACCACCTGTTACCCACCACTATTCGACACGTTCTTCATCGGAACGTGACACTGCCACATTGGTGCACGCAAAACAAGTAGATCTTTGAAAATATTCCAAACTCCACTCTGAATTGGAAACATGAACTTCAGGAATTTGCTCTGGTTATCCATCAAGCAAGGAGGTTATTAAATCTGACACTCAATCCTGGCTATCTTAGGCATTTTTTAGCCTTCGGCCTTTGTATATCTTTTATTTGCTTTACGTAACTTCCCTTATTTGTTTATATAATTACACGCAGTAGGGGCCTGCCCTGCTGTTTTTCCAAAAATAAAAAATAAAAACCACAGTAGATAACTTCCCTTATTTGTCTATATAATTATACACAGTAGGGACCTCCCCTACTGTTTTTCCAATTTTATAAAAAAGTATAGTAGACAACTTCCCTTATGTGTTTATATAATCATACGCAGTAGGGGCCTCCCGTACTGTTTTTCCAGTGTTCCCCTAAGCGCTAGGCGCAGCCCTCCCGCCTAGCCGATTTATCCCGTCTAGGTGGCCGCCTAACCAGCCTAGGCGGCAATTAGATGCTAGACGCTGGTTTGTCGCCCGACTAGCGCCTAGTGCCTAGGGGAACACTGTGTTTTTCCAAAAAAAATTAAAAGCATACTTGCAGCAAATGAGTAATGGTTGTTCTTGCACTGAGATAACTAAAGCTGAACTACAGGGCAGGGCAATGCTGGATCAATACATCAATAGGCAACAGCTACCTAAGAACAGTTTATCTTGGAAAGGAACCAAGGAATTTTGTAGCAGTAGGCTTCAGTTTTAGAAAGCCTGATATCATTGCCAAAGAATTCGTTAGACCGCATGATACAGAACAGCCTCATATCGATCCACAAAAAATTCTGCAGTTAATACTCAAAGCAGGTGCAACCATTTACTAAACAAGGAGATCTCAACGATCAAGAACTTCATTTTTAAAAAAATCCCAGAATAGCACCCGCCATTTTCACGCAATCTACACAGATGCAACTCAAGCACCAGAGTGGGATTTGACCAAAAAAAAAAAAGAATTCATCAGTATTACACAAAAATGCATAGTGCTAGCACAATCGGGTTATCGCTGACTAATCCAGCAAAGGCTGCAGCAATTAAACCAACTAGGGTTTTTGGACTCGACAGGGGGAACACCAATCCACGGCGAAAGCTACGATTTTGGAGCGGGCAATCCAGAAGGAAACTAAGAAGCAGAGTAATTCGCGGAATTTAAAGAAGACATGCTATAATTTTAGATGGGAATGGTAGGTACCTCGCGGGGCGGCGGCTGGGAGAAGGAGAAGTTGACCTTGGCCTGGATGGCGAGGCGGACATCGTCGGCGTCGAGCTGGGCCTTGCCTGCGTGGTCGGCGTAGACCTGGGCGTCGCCGAGCACATCGCCGACGTAGCGGTAGGCCAGGTCCAGGAACTGGTGCAAGACGCGCGGCTCGTACTCGCCCTCGCCAAGCCCCATCGACCGGAGGAGCTCCCGCACCACCCGCGCGTCCCGGGGCTCGTCCGCGCCGGATGCGCCCGCGGCCGCCGACTGAGGCGATGGCCGCACGCCGCCGGCGTCCATGGATTGCGGTGTGTGTTGTGGATGGTGGGGTTGTGTCCGGGGGAGGCATTTGGAATTGGAAAATTTTGGATCGTTCGGTGCTAGGTGGGCAAAGCGAAGGCCTAACTTAGTAACAAAGTAAATGAAGAAATATATGTGTCTCCTGTCACGAAGCGACGCTTTGGCCGAGTGGTTAAGGCGTGTGCCTGCTAAGTACATGGGGTTTCCCCGCGAGAGTTCGAATCTCTCAGGCGTCGCCAATGTTTTTGTACTTTTTCTTCTGGGGTTGTTTTCTTTTTTAGCTAAACCTGCAGAAACTGAAACGTAACAAGGTTCCAGATTACAAAGAAGTTTCCATCGATCGTCCCCCTCCCCACCCGCGACTGGGGCCGACGACCGCGCCTCACTACCGGGCAACCGCCCGCATCCCCCACGTAGTCGCACACCGTCTTCACGACCTCCACCCCACTCCCATCACCCTCCCGCCTGAAACCCCCCAAATCCTCCCCTCCGCTCCCCATCTCCACCTCCCAAAACCGTCGCCCCGAGCCACGCCGCTTCGATGTCGCCTCGCGGCGTGGCCGGCGGCGGTGGCCGACTCTGCTGATCCTCTCAGACGGTGTGGCTCCACGGCCTCGCGCGCCTGCAGTACGCCTCACTGAGTCGGAGTTCGGCCGACCCATCGCCTTCCTCTCCGCGTGAAGCAGAGGCCACCGCCACTGGCATCTGCAAGGTAATCCCGCCTACCCCCCCTCCCGCCGCTTCGTGTTCGCCCACCTCAACCGCTCCCTCATCACCTCCTCCGACAGGCCTAATCCCACAACCACCGACTCCTCCAACCCTACCTCCTCCCCACCAGCCTCTGCCGCCGTGTTCACGACCCGGCACCAGGAGCTCGGCACTATCTAAAATTCCGTCCGCAATCCTTGCAGATTATATGGAATGGAACCTTTATCATTCAGAGTACTAATTCCAGTACACTCACTTTTCAAGTAGACCAAACTCATTCATCTAGTTTTTTTTTTTTTTGCACTAGAACGTTCATTCCATTCCTCTTTTTTATGACAGCCATCAAGTTTAATGATATATAATTCTATATATTTTGTTATTAGTATTTTATAATTTTGTTCCATCAAATCGGGAAGACGATACAAGATTTTAACTACATATCAATTCATTTGTTCAGTCCAGGCTTGATCTTACTTGTAAAACAGGGTTATATGCAGTTTGGTGTGTAAAATAGGGTTATATCTTTTATGTACTTTCAATTGATTTCAGCGGCACTACAATTTTTTCCTTGAATAATGATGCCACAACACCATCTAACTAGGTTTTTTTTACAGAAGTATGCATATTGGCTCCCATTAATGTTTTGGGAGTATAAAGTTGTGATGAATGGAATCAAGACGCATGGAGGAAACAAATGAGATAATGCAAAGCATTGCCCTGAGGTATTTGATATGTCATAGTTTTCTAATTTTTTTACTCTTCTAAACTAAATTATTGGATTCAGTCATTTGATATCGAACTGGCCCAAATCAACTTGCATTTTGTTAGAGATAACCACCATCACTTACTAGATATAAGCATTTTCCATGTATTACATTTATTTCTCTGAGACTTTCGTATGATTCTTAACCACATTGAAATTGTTCTTATTTCTTATGTCATATGCTTCACATGTACAACAGATATACTTAATTAGGTTGCCATCACTCATGTTCACTCAGGAATATTTCCTCCCCAATTTCAGCGAATGTAGGATCAAGGATAACCGACTAGAGGGGGGTGAATAGGAGGTTTTTAAAGTTTTAAACAAATTAACGAGATAAACTAATTAATAACTTAGTCTAAAACAAATTATACTTCTAGCTAAGCAATACAAGCACAAAGATGAAGCTAGAAATATAAATGCGGAAGAGTAAAGACTAGGAATAACCACAATGAGACAACGATGTTTTCCCGTGGTATCGAAGACTTGCCGGTCTTCACTAGTCCACGTTGAGGGAGCTTGAACCAATCAAGCCGGCTCCACGTATTAAGCCTTTCCTCGATCACTATTGGTTGTTCTTCCTCCACTCCGAGATGGTGAACACCAAACCACTCACAATATGGGCACCGGCCTCTTCACAATCTTCTTGAAGAGATCACCGTGCAATTACCGCCAGCCGTCTAGGAGTTCGGCAAACTCCAAGAGTAACAAACCAAGACCTTCGCTTGCGACACTCAAGTGCAATAGGATCAACTAGAATGATGAATGCACTTTGAATGAGCTCAACAACCTCTCAAAGAGTGAGCAAATGAATTTGAGGAGTTGAATGAATGCACAAGGCTCTAGGAATGTTAAATGTGGTCTAGCACATCGTCCTTGAGTGGTGGGAAGTATTTATACCCCACAACAACAATTATAACCGTTGGAGAAGAAAATCCACTTTTTCACCCACATGCGGTACTACCGCCATGCAAGGAAGCGGTACTACCGCACTTCTCCAACCACTACAAAGAACGGCTATAACTGAGCGCATTAAATGACTCGACATAGCCGTTTATTCTTGCAGAGCGGTACTACCGCTAATCGACGAGCGGTACTACCGCGGTGTGTTCATACTGCAAGGAGATTGCGGTACTACCGTTTTCAAGAGAGACAAAAGGGTGCTTATCGGAAAAAACATACCGCTTAACATTCGAATAGCAGGCATGCGGTAGTTCCGCAACACTGCGGTACTACCGTATTCGGTCATACCGCATGAACACCGGCGGTACTACCGCGCTTAGGTTTTGGCACCAAACCAGAAAAGAGACTCTCTGTAAAAAACATATCGCCAACTAACGACCGGAACAACCGGAGTGCGGTAGTACTGCATGCACAACGCCGGTAGTACCGATTGTCCTGACAGTGCATATTTGGTTTTAGAAAGAGAATCCATATGCATACATGATCCTAAATTGATCCATAAAGCACAAGACATGCCTTCAAGCTACAGAACATGACCCCTCTTAATAGTACGACATTTAACCTATAATCCGGTCTTCCATCTATTTCTCCTAAGACCGGTAAAAGAAAATAATATCAAAACCACTTGTACCTTATCCTTGAGCTATACTTGATCTTCATAAAACTTTCAGCATGCATCTTCAAGATCATATTTTCCAATGGGACTAGGCCTTGTAAAACTCAACAAACCAATAAATCCCATTTTCACATATTATCATAAATTACCAAAACATATTTTTAGGGGCCTAGATGCTTTTCAATCTCCCTTTTGGTAATTGATGACAACCTAGTTAATATGTGTGAAGAAGAGTTTTGAATATATCCAAGATTGTGAAACAAGTGTATATTCTTTTGATGACTTAACACAAAGAAAGCTCCCCCTAAACATGAGCATGAAATAGATAGAACAACTTGAGAGCACATGTAGAGAATTGTGATAAATTTTTGTGAGTTTCTTTTAACTTGTTGAAACGAGGAAAACTTGCAGTGATAAGGAATTGTCATAAAAGAAATTTCAGTAGAGATAATATCACATTTGATAATTAAGACAACCAACAAGTTCTGAACAAGGTAATACTAGGATTGAAGTTATTACAAGCAATAAAACATCAAAAGACTATAATGTCTGACACCCTTAATCCTTAGAGCTACTTTCTACTTCTCCCCCTTTGGCATCAAAGTACCAAAAAACAAACATCAAGCAGCTGGATCCTGAGGGGGAAAAGGCGCGGGATCCTGAGAGGCAGGAGCTGAAGCAGCTGGAGCTGGAGAGACTGGAGCACCAGGTGGAGTACGAGTGCGACGACGCGTGAACCGTATTGGAGACGAAGGACGTGGAAGAGGTGGAAGACGCTGTTCCATAGAGTCAATCTGTCTCTGTCGGACTGCAAGTCATTGTTAGTCTCATTCGAAAATATGTAAGAGTTGTCCTCATCTCCTGCTGAGAGACTTTCACCTGCATCAGATTATTAAGAATGAGAGTCTGAGTGGTAAGAATCTGAGCAAGAGTGGCTTGACTGTGAGAGCCTTCTGCATTTTGCCTCCTCAGGGCAATTTCTTCTTGTTGTGCTTGTTTGTGCTCTTGTGCTTGAGAACGAATAGGGATTTTCTGCTGGTTTGTAAAACTTATGGGGTGATCCCAAACCACTCGATACTCAATCTTACTAAGAATTAGGGCCATGATGTAAGGAGCATGATAAATCCGCTTTACTGTCATTCTTAGAAGAGACAATCCCCCTGATGATGACATCCACAACATCAAACTTTCTCCCATGAGAGATATTGTCAATGATATTCCATGCATGTCCTCGAATAGCATCAAAGTTACCACTCTTGGGAAGAAAAGTGTGATTAATAATCCTATTAATCAAACGGGAATAGGTAGCAAGCCATTAATTTTCCTGAGTGTACGACATTCGATCATAAAACTCGTCAGGTGGAACAAGTAAGCGGGATCACAAAAGCTTATCCCAATTGCCAGAGTGTATCCTCAGTACACGCTCAAAATCAGCCTTAGTACTCTCCACATACCGTGTAACAGTCATCCACTTCAATTTCTTGAAATCAGGAGATACATACAAAGTGGCATAGAACTGTCTGATGATCTCTTCATCATAGTCATTTCTGAGGGCCACAAAATCATGAAGACTAACTTGCTGAAAAAGACGATATATTCCATCATATTTTTCTAGGGAGTTTATGTGAGACCACTTTATACATTTATGATCTGCAAATTTCCTGTGATGATCATAAATTTGCTCATAGACTTGCTCCTGGAACTTGGTGTGGAATCTGGGATTTATTGAGTTGGAGGGCAGTAGATATTGATCTTTGTGTCTCAGAATTGCATAGTCATCACCGATATGAGCACGAGATCAATCGAGGTTCTTCGGATCTTCTATCTCCTCATCCGATTGAGCTGAACTTCTTCTTCGTGTCGGGCTCGAATCGAACTCGACTCATGAGGAGGAGATCCTTCCTCACCGCCGAGCCATCCGTTGGTGCCCTTTTCCTTGCCTAATGGATCATCCAAAGGGTGGGAGGTTGAGTGGAAGATTGCCCTCGACGAGTTCCAAATCTTGTCCTTGGCATCTTTACAAAGAGAGGATAGGTTACAAGGAGTTCAAAAGATCAAGGAATCTAAAGATAATTTGAATGGAATGATTATCTATTCTTTAGTAAAATCGGTAGTACTGCAGTTCCTCGACCCAGAGTAATGAGAGTGCGGTAGTACCGCCATTTTCTTGCGGTATTACGCATCCCTAGAGTTCCAAGACTAAGAACACGGTAGTACCGCTTTTCTGATCGTGACCTAGGGCAAACGATTTAACCAAAAATTGATGTTTCTATTGGATTTGAATCCAAGAAATGGATGTAATATCATCATTAAACATCAATAATGTTGTATTGCCCAAAAGGATTCGCAAAAATCACCAACATTTCAAATTTTCTAGAAAGAATGACCTAGGGCTTGATTCGGTAATAAAACAAGGAAATGGGAATGTTTTACCTTGAGGATTGAAGGAGATAAACCCTAGAGATGCAAGGAATTTGCAAAGATCTGAAGATCAACCGAGTTTTGGATGGATTGGCCGAGAGATTTTCGGGAGAGAGAGAAGGAGAGAGAGAAGAAGAGAGGTAAGAGGCACGGAGAGAAAACCCTCTGGGGTTACTTTTCTACGAAACCGATGCAGTAGTTCCGCCCTATGGCGCATAATACCGCAAAGCGGTAGTACTGCGGTTTTTGTGCCGGTAGTACCGCATCAAGCATCATACCGCACTTAACCCGCCGGTCATACCGATTATCCCGGAACTTCAAAACATTCCGGATAAAGATTTGATAGGATTATTTGCAAATGACCCTTAGTTTGCAATCAATTAAGAGTCATTTAGGATCATTATGCATATAATAGACTAATGTCTATAAGAGAACATAATTTTTATGAACATAGATAATCGTTTTAATATTTTTGAAAATATTTTCTTAAAGAAGCTTTTGAATAACACCAAATCAAACACAATGCATGAGGCAAAAGTTTCAACCAATATTTGAATAATCTATGACATTTAATTCATTCCTCAATTTGCAAAACCGGCCTTCATCTAATGGTTTGGTGAAAATGTCCGCTAATTGATCTTCGGTTCGGATGTGGCTAATTTCAATATCTCCCTTGCCCACATGATCTCTCAAGAAATGGTGGCAAATGTCGATATGCTTGGTTCTTGAGTGTTGGACAGGATTATTTGCTATTTTCACCGCACTATCATTATGACACAAAAGAGGCATTTTATCAATCTTAATTCCATAATCCATCAAGGTTTGCCTCATCCATAGCAATTGAGCACAACAACTACCCGGAGACATATTCGGCTTGGCGGTGGATAAAGCTATGGAGTTTTGTTTCTTGGATGACCATGATACTAAGGATCTCCTAAGAATTGACAATTTCGAGGTGTTTTTCTATCCACTTTGCAACCCGCATAATCGAGTCCGAGTATCCAATTAGATCAAACTTAGCACCTTTAGGAAACCATAGGCCAATGCTAGAGGAATGCTTTAAATATCTTAGTATTCTTTTACGACCATTAAATGACACTCTTTTGGAGATGCTTGAAACCGTGCACACATGCAAACACTAAACATGATATCGGGCCTAGATGCGGTGAGATAAAGTAAACTACCAATCATAGATCTATAAAGCTTTAAATCTACTGATTTACCTCCCTCATTAAGGTCGAGATGACCGTTGGTTGCCATGGGAGTCTTGATAGGTTTTGCATCTTCCATGCCAAATCTCTTGATCAAGTCCTTTGCATACTTTGTTTGACTTACAAAAGTTCCACCTTTGAGTTGCTTGATTTGAAGTCCAAGGAAATAGCTTAGTTCTTCGATCATGGACATTTCAAATTCCCTAGACATCATATCACCAAACTCTTTGCAAAAGTCTTGATTAGTAGATCCAAAAATGATATCATCAACATAAATTTGACATACAAAGAAATCATCATCTAATACTTTGGTGAACAAAGTTGAATCAATTTTCCCAATTTTGAATCCTTTTGAAACTAGAAAATCTCTAAGGCGTTCATACCATGCTTTAGGAGTTTGTTTAAGACCATAGAGCGCCTTGAGAGTTTATAGACATGATTTGATTCTTAGGATCTTCAAAACTGGGTGGTTGTTCAACAAACACAAGTTCGGATATTTCTCCATTTAAGAAAGCACTTTTGACATCCATTTGAAATAATTTAATATCAAAGCATGATGCAAAACCAAGTAATATCCTAATAGATTCGAGCCTAGCTACAGGAGCAAAAGTTTCACCAAAATCCAAACCTTCGACTTGTGAAAAACCTTGTGCGACCAATCTTGCTTTGTTTCTTACAACCATGCCATTCTCATCTTGCTTGTTTCTAAACACCCATCTTGTACCAATGATATTGTGTTCTTTGGGTCTATCCACTAATGTCCAAACTTCGTTTCGAATGAAATTATTGAGCTCTTCATGCATTGCAATCATCCAATCCGGATCTTCAAGTGCTTCATCTATATTCTTTAGCTCAAGAGAAGAGACAAAAGAGTAATGTTCACAAAATGAAGCAACACGAGATCGAGTTTGAACACCCTTACTTACATCACCCAATATTTGATCTATTGGATGATCTTTTGAAATTGCATTGTGGATTCTCGGTGGTAGGTTTGATGGTTGATCATCTTCCTTATTGTCGTTTTCTTCCACTTGAATTCGACTTGTTGTGGAAGAGGTGGGAGGCTCAACTTGAGTGGAAGATGACGGATTATCTTCGGGCTTGATGTCACCTATTTGTATGTATTCCATTGCTTTTCTTAATGCTTCGTGACCTACATCATCCAAATTCTCATGCTCTTCTTGAGAGCCATTAGTTTCATCAAATTGCACATCATGTCTTTCCTCAACTAAACCGGAGTTTTTGTTGAAGACACGGTATGCTTTACTATTAGAAGAATAACCAAGTAAGAAGCCAACATCGCAACGACTATCAAATTTTGAAAGACGAACACCTTTCTTCAAAATGTAGCACTTACAGATGAAAACTCGAAAATAAGAGATGTTCGGTTTTCTTCCAACAAGGAGTTCATACGAAGTCTTTTTCAAAAGGCGATGCAAATAGAGACGATTTATGGCATAACAAGCGGTGTTAATTGCTTCACCAAAACTATCTAAGTATTATATTCATCAAGCATTGTCCTAGCCATTTCAATTAATCTCGATTTTCCTTTCTACAACTCCATTTTGCTCGGAGTGTAAGTTGTGAAAAATTGTGCTTTATTCAAGTTCATCACAAAAGTCTTCAACTTTAGTATTTTTGAACTCGGAACCATTATCACTACGGATTTTCTTTATTTTGAAATCGAATTCATTTTGAGCCCGTTTTGCAAAGCTTTTGAAAATTCCAGAGGTTTCGCTCTTGTCATCTAGAAAGAACACCCATGAATATCTAGAGTGATCATCCACGATAACTAAACAATAGCTATTTCCTACGATACTCTTATATGTTGTTGGCCCAAACAAATCCATATGTAAGAGTTCCAATGGTCTAGAGGTTGACATGATACTCTTGGAAGGATGAGAGCTTGCAACTTGTTTACCGGCTTGACAAGCACTACAAAGTCGAATTTTCTCAAACTTCACATCTTTCAAACCAACAACTAGATCATTTTTGAAAAGCTTTTTAAGTTGAATCATGCCAACATGAGCTAGCCTTCTATGCCAAAGCCAACCCAAAGAAGTTTTTACAATTAAACAAGTTTGTAAGCATGAAGCATTTGAGGAAAAATCAACCAAGTAAAGATTTCCAAATCTAAAGCCTTTGAAAACTAAAGCATTATCCTTTACACTTGAAATTGACACACCTTCATTTGAGAAGGAGTAAATTAAATCAAGATCACATATTTGAGCAACGGATAATAAATTGAAATTAAGTGATTCAACTAAAGATACATTTGAAATGGAAAGGTCATTTGAGATAGCAATTTTACCCAATCCTATTACCTTTCCTTTACTATTATCTCCAAAGGTGATCTTGTCACTTCCTTTTACGTTCTCGAATGTGGTGAACATTTTTCTATCACCGGTCATGTATTGAGTGCATCCACTATCAAGCACCCAATGTTTTCCACCGGTCTTGTAGTTCACCTACAAAACAAGAATCAAGTTCTTTTAGGTACCCAAATTTGTTTGGGTCCTTGGAGGTTAGTGACCAAGGCTTTAGGCACCCAAATAGCATTCTTTTTAGCGCCTAAAATCGAAGTGCCAATAAATCTTACAATTATTTTACCATCAATGGATTTCTTAAGCATGTAGCAAGAATCATAAATGCCATAGGATTTAACATTAATATTTAAACAAGCATTTGACATGTGTCCTACCTTACCACATTTATTGCAATATTTACCATTTTGCTTAATAAACCTTGGAGGCTTGTTTACCGGTTTCTTACCTTTCTTGGGCACATACCCAAGTCCTTCCTTATTGAATGAGCACTTTTGCTCACTTAATAACTTGTCAAGGGTTGATTTACCCTTGAAGCATCTTTCCAAGCTCTTACTTAGCTTGGTGACTTGCTCTTTTAGCTCATGATTTTCAACAATTAGCAAGGGGTCGCACGTATTATTTATGCCAATAATTGAATCATCATTTGAGCAACAAGATATGGATAGCAAGTCATCACAAGAGGTAGAAATACTAGACATGGTTTTAACATTTGGCATACTTTCTACTCTTGGCATCTCATTCATTAGATCACAAGTAGTACCAATATTTGAATGAGATTTTTCTATATCTTTTAGGAGAAAAGAATCATGAGCTTCCTTTAGCTCCTCATAAGAGTCTTTTAGAGAAATATACTCTTTATTTAAGACTTTAAATTTTGATTTCTCTTTTCCAATATATTCATTTAAATCTTCAACCATGTCCATTAATTCATCATATGAAGGAGCATCATTATCAATAGATTTTACCTTATCTCCTTTCGCCATAAGGCATGTAGGAGACGTGAAGAGTAACGGAGTTTCCTTTATGGCGATGCCGACAAGTTCTCTTTTCTTAGGAGACTCTTCATCACTTGATTCGAAGTCGGAATCCGAATATTCTTCGTCGGAATCCCACTCTCCAATGTGAGCTTCATTTTTGCCCCCTTTGTGTAGCCTTTTGAAAAGCTTCCTCTTTCCATCGAATTCCTTCTTCTTTAATGGTTTATCTTTGTCATCCTTCTTGTTGGGGCAATTTGAGATTATGTGTCTCTTCTCATCACATCCATAACAACGAATGTTACTATATCTCTTGTTGTCACTTGAGGATTGCCCTTTCTTGAATTTCTTGAAGTTGAAGTTTCGATGTGGGCATCTTCTCATGAATTTCTTCATTTTCCTCACAAGAAGAGCGTACTCCTCATCCGAGTCTTCTTCATCCGAGTCTTCTTCATCCTCATCATCACTTGATTCCGGTTTAGCTTTGAAAGCGGTAATTTTCTTCTTGGATGAAGATGATTCCAATAGCTTTTCCTTGTCCTTCTTGTATAGCTCGTTAGTGATGAGGTTGCCCAAAAGTCCGGTTGGTGTCATTCTTGGCAACTCGGGAGAGTTGAGAAATAATGTCACCAACGTCTCATATTTATCCGGGAGGGCCCTAAGCATTTTGCGCACAACATCAACATCAAGAAGGTTAGTACCAAGACCTTTGAGTTCATTTATAATGTTGTTTAGTCTTGAATACATCTCGGTGATGTTTTCATTTGGCAACATTATGAATGTCTCATATTTAATCCAAGCCTATGCAACTTGGCTTCTTTGAGTGGATGTGCCCTCATGAATTTGGAGAGGGTGATCCAAATATCATGAGCGGTTTCCAAATTGCTCACTCTATTGAACTCATCCGCGTTCAAAGCACCAAAGAGAGCATTCATTGCTTGAGCATCTAAATGAGCATTACGTTCATCTTGAACCGTGAGGATTGTTGGATCAAGAGGCATAACGTAACCCTCATTTACCATTTTCCATATGTTCGGACTCATGGCTTTTAAGAAAATAGACATTCTAATTTTCCAATAAGAATAATTTGAGCCATCAAATAAAGGAGCCTTTCCTATATGCATACCCTCACTAGCCATCCTTTCTCTCTTAGACGGTAAAGTCTAACAAATTGAGAGACCAAGCTTTGATACCACTTGTAGGATCAAGGATAACCGACTAGAGGGGGGGTGAATAGGAGGTTTTTAAAGTTTTAAACAAATTAACGAGATAAGCTAATTAATAACTTAGTCTAAAACAAATTATACTTCTAGCTAAGCAATACAAGTACAAAGATCAAGCTAGAAATATAAATGCGGAAGAGTAAAGACTAGGAATAACCACAATGAGACAACGATGTTTTCCCGTGGTATCGAAGACTTGCCGGTCTTCACTAGTCCATGTTGAGGGAGCTTGAACCAATCAAGCCGGCTCCACGTATTAAGCTTTTCCTCGATCACTATTGGTTGTTCTTCCTCCACTCCGGAGATGGTGAACACCAAACCACTCACAATATGGGCACCGGGCCTCTTCACAATCTTCTTGAAGAGATCACCGTGCAATTACCGCCAAACCGTCTAGGAGTTCGGCAAAACTCCAAGAGTAACAAACCAAGACCTTCGCTTGACGACACTCAAGTGCAATAGGATCAACTAGAATGATGAATGCACTTTGAATGAGCTCAACAACCTCTCAAAGAGTGAGCAAATGAATTTGAGGAGTTGAATGAATGCACAAGGCTCTAAGAATGTTAAATGTGGTCTAGCACACTGTCCTTGAGCTGGTGGGGAAGTATTTATACCCCACAACAACAATTATAACCGTTGGAGAAGAAAATCCACTTTTTCAGCCACATGCGGTACTACCGCCATGCAAGGGGCGGTACTACCGCACTTCTCCAACCACTACAGCAACGGCTATAACAGACGCATTAAATGACCTGACATAGCCGTTTATTCTTGCAGAGCGGTACTACCGCCAACTGACGAGCGGTACTACCGCAGTGCGGTCATACCGCAAGGAGATTGCGGTACTACCGTTTTCCAAGAGAGACAAAAGGGTGCTTACTGGAAAAAACATACCGCTTAACATTCGGAATAACCGGCATGCGGTAGTTCCGCTTAACACCTGCGGTACTACCGTATTCGGTCATACCGCATGAACATCGCGCGTACTACCGCGCTTAGGATTTGGCATCGAAACGAAAAGAGACTCTCTCAGAAAAACATATCGCCAACTAACGATCGAACAACCGAGTGCGGTAGTACCGCCTGCATAACGCCGGTAGTACCGATTGTCCTGATAGTGCATATTTGGTTTTAGAAAGAGAATCCATATGCATAATATGCCTAAATTGATCCATAAAGCACAAGACATGCCTTCAAGCTACAGGACATGATCCCTCTTAATAGTACGGCATTTAACCTATAATCCGGTCTTCCATCTATTTCTCCTAAGACCGGTAAAAAAAATAATATCAAAACCACTTGTACCTTATCCTTGAGCTATACTTGATCTTCATAAAACTTTTAGCATGCATCTTCAAGATCATATTTTCCAATGGGACTAGGCCTTGTAAAAACTCAACAAACCAATAAGTCCCATTTTCACATATTATCATAAATTACCAAAACATATTTTTAGGGGCCTAGATGCTTTTCAATCTCCCCCTTTTTGGTAATTGATGACAACCTAGTTAATATGTGTGAAGAAGAGTTTTGAATATATCCAAGATTGTGAAACAAGTGTATATTCTTTTGATGACTTAACACAAAGAAAGCTCCCCCTAAACATGTGCATGAAATAGATAGAACAACTTGAGAGCACATGTAGAGAATTGTGACAAATTTTTGGCAGAGTTTCTTTTTAACTTGTTGAAACTGAGGAAAACTTGCAGTGATAAGGAATTGTCATAAAAGAAATTTCAGTAGAGATAATATCACATTTGATAATTAAGACAACCAACAAGTTCTGAACAAGGTAATACTAGGATTGAATTTATTACAAGCAATAAAGCATCAAAAGACTATAATGTCTGACACCCTTAATCCTTAGAGCTACTTTCTACTTCTCCCCCTTTGGCATCAAAGTACCAAAAAACAAACATCAAGCAGCTGGATCCTGAGGGGGAAAAAGGCGCGGGATCCTGAGAGGCAGGAGCTGAAGCAGCTGGAGCTGGAGAGACTGGAGCACCAGGTGGAGTACGAGTGCGACGACGCGTGAACCGTATTGGAGACGAAGGACGTGGAAGACGTTGTTCCATAGAGTCAACTGTCTCTGTCAGGACGACAAGTCTGTTGTTAGTCTCATTCTGAAAATCTGTAAGAGCTGTCCTCATCTCCTGCTGAGAGACTTTCACCTGCATCAGTTATTAAGAATGAGAGTCAGTGGTAAGAATCTGAGCAAGAGTGGCTTGACCTGAGAGCCTTCTCTGCATTGCCTCCTGCAGGGCAATTTCTTCTTCTTTGTGCTTGCTGTGCTCTGCTTGTGCTTGAGAACGAATGGGGGATTTTCTGCTGGTTTGTAAAACTTATGGGGTGATCCCAAACCACCACGATACTCAATCTTACTAAGAATTAGGGCCATGATGTAAGGAGCATGATAAATCCACTTTACTGTCATTCTTAGAAGAGACAATCCCGATGATGACATCCACAACATCAAACTTTCTCCCATGAGAGATATTGTCAATGATATTCCATGCATGTCCTCGAATAGCATCAAAGTTACCACTCTTGGGAAGAAAAGTGTGATTAATAATCCTATTAATCAAACGGGAATAGGTAGCAAGCCATTAATTTTCCTGGAGTGTACGACATTCGATCATAAAACTCTGTCGGTGGAACAAGTAAAGCGGGGTCACAAAAGCTTATCCCAATTGCGAGTGTATCCTCAGACACGCTCAAAATCAGCCTTAGTACTCTCCACATACTGTAATGTCATCCACTTCAATTTCTTGAAATCGGAGATACATACAAAGTGGCATAGAAGCGTCGATGATCTCTTCATCATAGTCATTTCGAGGGCCACAAAATCATGAAGACTAACTTGCTGAAAAAAGACGATATATTCCATCATATTTTTCTAGGGAGTTTATGTGAGACCACTTTATACATTTATGATCTGCAAATTTCTGTGATGATCATAAATTTGCTTATAGACTTGCTCCGGAACTTGGTGTGGAATCAGGATTTATTGAGTTGGAGGCGGTAGATATTGATCTTTGTGTCTCGAATTGCATAGTCATCGGTGATATGAGCACGAGATCAATCGAGGTTCTTCTCGATCTTCCATCTCCTCATCCGATTGAGCTCGGACTTCTTCTTACGTGTCGGGCTCGAATCGTAACTCGACTCATGAGGAGAGATCCTTCCTCACTGTCAGAGCCATCCGTTGCAGGCCCTTTTCCCTTGCCTAATGGATCATCCAAAGGGTCGGCAGGAGGTTGAGTGGAAGATTGCCCTCGACGAGTTCCAAATTTTTTCTTCCAATTTTCACTACGAACATGAACCCCGTACCCTAAACCGGTTCCAGTTCGATGAATCCGGTTCTTGATTCGCGGGGTTTTGTAATACCCCAAATGTATTCGAGAGAGAAAAATTAAATTAGAGAGAAGGACCAATTAAAAAAAAATTAACAGGAGATTAGAGGGTGGTTTATGCATAATTTGGACAACCCGGGTTGTGGGCTTCCGGCCCACAGCATTTAGGTCCAAGGGGAAGGGGTAGCTGGCCACATAAGAAGGAGAGGGGGCAACCCTAGGGTTGCTACAGTAGCATAGCTACAGTGCCACCGCTATGCTACTATACCATGCCATGCTACAGTGCCCTCCCACCCCTTGCTTTCGCTGCCAACCAAGAAGGAGGAAGGGAGAAAGCTCCTCGGGTGCTGCTGGCCAAGGAAGAGAAAGGAAGAAGAAGGAAGGGGAAGAAGGGAGAAAGGAAAGGGAGGGATCGTGGCCTGGGGTTGGTGTTCATCGCGTTCAGCTGTGGTTCTTCAAGCGTAATATGCACTCCCCTTCCGATTAGTGGATTATTTGATCTTTAGCAATGTCGGTATTTAGGTCTGACTAGGGAAGATCGGGTTGGGCGATATTTTTGAGATGTTTAAATGAAGAATCTGATCAGGACGTCTCCTAGGGAATTGTAGGCGACGTCGATACCTTTCTGTAGAGTACAAGATCACGTCGTTTGGACGAGCGGTTCAAAAGTTATGAATTTCGTAGCGCTGCTGTTCCGCAAATCTGCTACGATTATGACAATTTTTAGTAATCAGACTTACTCGGATAGATAAAGGAATTTCTGGGAGGTCTCACTATAACGAAAGATGTAGATAATTGTCTTAGATTTCAGGGAAGATAAAGAACATGAAATTTTGATCATTATTCTGAAAGTTATGGTATTTTTAATATCTCTGTCCAAAAGCCTGACGTGAATTAGCTGTTCTGTTCATCAGCTTGGTAGGGGTAGCAGATGGCCGAATCTGGAAGGCTCACCAACTAGGTTTAGGTGGGGGATTTGTTAATATTTCAATAGAGTCCAAGAACACCCCATTTGGATCTCTGTACTAAAAGATATAAATTTTTGATTACGACTGTCTGTCGAGGGGACAGACTACTATTTAGGATTTTAGAGTTGGGGTTGCACGAGAGAGTATAGTTTTTTGTAAGTGTTTCTAGCTTGTTTTGGTCCAGTATCGTTATCTTAGGATGCTTGTTAAGTTATCTTAGGTGGGGGGATTGGCTCTGGGGGCAGCGCCCTCTTCGCGTCCTTCGTTTTCGCACGGTTGAGGCAAGTACATTGTTTGTTACTTTGGTTGTGAATGCTTGGTCATGAATGCATGTATTTGATACATTGTGTGTATTAAGAATGGTGAGTGCTTAAAGTATGATTATGCTCTATTCATGTACGATGTTATTGTTTTT
This sequence comes from Ampelocalamus luodianensis, assembly GCA_036346255.1. Classification (NCBI taxonomy): domain Eukaryota; kingdom Viridiplantae; phylum Streptophyta; class Magnoliopsida; order Poales; family Poaceae; genus Ampelocalamus; species Ampelocalamus luodianensis. The sequence goes on along the minus strand of JAYEVH010000135.1, from coordinate 12,888 downwards.
GGCATATTGATGATGAATAGAGGCTGTGCATGTGCATATTGAGATCATGTTGAGGCTTGGTCATGTGGTGACCAAGCATGCATATCTTTGAGGTCCCCGTCATGTATGTGACGGGATTGAGGTCCCCACACTTGTGGAGTGTGGGCTTGAGGTCCCCTTTACTTGCGGAGTATTGGGTAATTGGTCCCTGCGCTTGCTAGTATAGTCATGGGTATGCAGCGACGGTTGCATATTTTGCATTACCGGTAAAATACAAAAAGAGATAAAGAGAAAGTATCCTTGAGCATTGCATATGCATGTGAAATGATTTAATGATGTGCTTCTGGAAGTGGATGCTGATGTTACAATTTGTATTGTATGTCTTTTATATGTACTTGCTGAGTTTGTGCACTTGCTGAGTCTGTGGACTCACTCTTGCTTTTATTGTTGTTTTAGGTACCCAATCAAGGAACGGCATGTATGGGAGGGAGTAGCTTTATGTTCACACGCACACTAACATGAACCTTCTAAAGTTGATTAAATTTCAGATCATGCCTTAATAAATGAGCAAACTGCTTAAAGGATTTATTATGATTATGTTTTCGCGTTGGATTATTTTTAATAATTAAGAGTAGTATATTTGGATATTTGTGATTATACTTTAGTCACTTAGTATGTCATGAATGCCTATTGATTATGCTGAATGTTGGGTTGTTTAATTTTGATAATTGTAGTTGTTGGAATCCTTGGTAAAGTTAGCTAAACAGAGGAGGTTCTACTGGAATTTAATAAAGTGTCATGGTTTTAACCTGCTTTGTTGTTAGCTTAGTATCATTCCAGGCTCGTGTTGGGCTGGAGTGTTACAGGTTTTATAGCGAATCCGGTAACTATGCCATCAACACCATTGTCATGAAATGTTGTTCGTTTATCTCACTGTAGAAAATCACAAGCTTGCTAATGCCCCATATTTGTTCCACAGTCTTAAGATTTTCTAAATTAAGTAAGCAAAAAAAAGAAAATGCATATCCATGCATCAAGTGAACTATAATACCAAAAGCCAACATTTTTTGCTTTTCAAATTTTAGTCTGTACTGCTGGTTGAAATACTTTGTCATACCATCACTAATTTATTACTATATTTGAAGATAGTTATACACTTTTGCACCTTTTCACCAATTCCATGTACTTTACTGTATTCTTATTATGTAATTGATTTTTGTAGATCATGATACTTTTTTTGTACTGAAATTGTTTGATCTTGATAAAAAAAAAATTAAAGCTCTCTTTTCCTCTATCGCTATTTATGTTAATGTGTGGAGTTCTCTTGATGTTTCAACAAATTTGTTTGATAGATAGTGCAATCGTGCTAGATGTTAACTTGTCATGAAGGAGCAAATGGATTCCATACAAACTCTTCATAAATGTTAATTATTGAACAACTAAAATCGCATGTAGTTCTTTTGGGAATTTCCTGCAGACATTTAGCTTTGTTATTTTTTTACATTTTTCACAACCAATTTCTTCTACCTTTCTAAGTGGTTAGAAATTTTCTCAAGAGGAAACCTCGGTTTCTAAATATATACTATTCCTAGCATCTCATGTTGTATCTTGCTGAATTAGGCCATGCCACTTAATTGATAGAATTCTCATTTATTAGTGTGACTGTTGTATGAGCTAATTTTCACTACTAATTGCATCCATGGTTCCACTAAAAAAATGCATCCATGGTCTCAAATTAGTTTATACGTTAGATCCTAGATGGATTGGTTTGCTGACATGGGAAAGAGTTAGTCTAACCTTGTTAGGCTCAGTTAGCTTCCTATTATTGTTTCAAAATGCTTACTTTGCTAAGCAAGATAATCAGCATGATGTACATAATTCTTGCATTGTGCAGAGAGCTCCCCCACATGAATGCAGTCACTGGAAGCCTGGAACAGTCACAATTTGAGGGATTATGGCCACCTCTTTCTCATCTCTCTGTGGTTCCTCACGATACGAATGATTGAACCCTCCTAGGCCCCACATCACTCTTCACCTTGATGGCTTCATCCATATCTTTTATTTACCTAATCTTTTTCTTAACTACTATAATTTGGAGTTTACCCCTGCGCCAGTGGGCGATCGTCCCCCTTCCCACCCCCCGCGCAGCGGGTGAACGTCCTCCCACACCAAACCACCACACTTCTTGCCAAACTGCCACCCCGCGCCTCCCTCCCATCTGCCCCTACACCTCCCTCGCCTGTCGTCCCACCACGCCCCGTACGCTTTTCCTCGTGTTTTCTACGCTCCCCCATCCCTCTCGTAGAAACCTCCGCTCGCCTCCTCCCCTCCAACCGTCGCCTCACCCAAGTCCCTCACCACCTCCCCTTCGCGCACGCCGCCCTCGCCGCCGGTTCGCTCCACTCCCGCTCTCTTCCTCCCTCTCGCACGCCGTCGCTCGGACTTCCATCCACCCGAATCCCGGATCCGAGGTGTAATATCCCGAAAGTGAGTTAAGATTTGAATCGAGGAAGATTAATTTTATTTCCAGAGAGATCGTTTAATCGGGGGAGGATCAAATGGAACGTCGGGAGGGACTAATTGAAGGATGTCGGTGCTGCATTATTAGAGGGGGAAAGAGCAATTTTGCGACAACAGGCACAGGCCATGGCCCATGAGGGTGGCTGCCAAGGGGCTTCCTCCCCAAACCCTAGCCGACTCCTCCTCCTCCCTTTCCTCCCCACTCCCAACCGGCCGCCACCCCTCTCCACCTCTCCACCTCCTCCACCCTCCCTTGCGCCTTCTCCATCCCCACCATCTCCATTGCTGCTGGCCAAGGAGGAGAAGGAGCTCCATTGCACCGGCCAAGGAGGAAGAAGAAGGAGAAAAGAAGAAGAAGGAGAGGGAGAAGAGAAGAGAAGAAGAGGGAGAAGAAGGGATCCGCAGCGAGCGTGGTGGTCATCATCCCCTGTGTGCTCTCTTCGTTTGGCAAGGGTAACCCGTGGTTCTTTGCTTTAGGTCAATTTCTAGTTGTCTAATTTTCGGATGTCAGTTCGTCGATATTCTGAAGCAGTGAAGTTTGTCGGTTTTGGTTAGGTTAGATGCAGATTTGAGTCTGGGTGTCTCCTAGAAAGTTGTAGCTATCGTAGTTACATTTCATTGCCGACAAGAATCAAGTCATTCGGACTTCGGTAGCAAAAGTTATGAATTTATTAGTATTTCTGTGTTTCTTGAGAGAAGCAGAATTGCTAGTGTTGGTTAACCTGGTAGAAGCGCATATTTAGAGGGGTTTCCAGAGGGTCTCACCATAACGAAAAATGAGGCTAATCCTCTTAGCTTTCAGGAAAGCTAAAGATCACTGAATTCAGATGAACGTAGAGAAAGTTATGATAGTTTCTTTGTCGCTGTCCAGAAACCCGACGTGAAATGTTTGCTCTGATTAAATAGATTGGTAGGTCTGGTAGATGGCCGAATCAGAGGGTCTCCCCAACTAAGTTTATTTAGACATTTTAATTACCTTTTCAGATTGTCCAAGATCATCCTATTTGGACTCCTGAGCAGAAAGTTATGAATTTTTGAAGTCTGCTGTCCGCAGTGACCGATCGCTAGAAATTAGAAAAGCTAGACGTGATAAGAAGATTAGCGATTTCGATTGTAATGTGATGTATGATTTTGGTCCAGTATGCTATTCTTAGGTTGGGGTTATCTTCTTGTCCAGGTGGCAGCGAGATCCCAAAGGCAGCACCCACTTCGCGTCCGCCGTTCTCGCGTGGTTGAGGCAAGTATTCGTGTTTATGTGTAGTATTGGTTGCATGTCATGATTGAGTGGTGTATTGTTCATCATTGCCATGAGAATGTGTTGTGGAGATGATTCTAGTTGTGTTGATGCTTGCGAGTGATGTTTAAGGTTCCTTCATGATGCTATTGTTTACATACCCTGACTACATATTGAGTTATGATATTGGAAATATGATGTTGTAGTTGTGGATATCATGGGGATATGCTCATGATCTTAGGATGATGTGTCAATTGGCAATGACGTTGAAGGTTTGCGGAAACACGAGTTTTCGGCAAAGTTTAGTTTCGTCGGTCTCGGCGGTCGGGCCAGGCCTGGTGGCGGTCGAACCGCCCATGCCTCGTGTTCGTGATGGCGTGCGACCGGCGGTCGGCGTCGACCGATTTGGTAGCGATCGGCGTCGTCTGAGCGATCGGACGGCGCAAGTTGAGTGGCATTGAATTTGGAGCGGGCCAAAAATAGAGGTGTAGGCAAGTGAGGAGATTCTCACGCACTTGGTCCCATAATTTTGGAGCTTCGGTCAAAAGTTCTATTCGTTTAAATTTCCGGAGAGGTTGCGGTTTAGCGTTGAAATTTCGGCTAGGTCCTTTTGTGGCGGTCGGATGATCGCCTACGTTGTGATCGGGCGTGGTGTGTCGAGCGGCCAAAGTGGCGGTCGCGACCGGTTTTCCACTAAGTGCGTCGCGCGTGTGGCGGCGGTTGTTTGTTAGGTCAAGTTCGTGGTTTTCATGGCATATGTGTTGCATGATGCATGTTTTGACTAACGTGGGTCAAGTTGTGAAGAACTTGTTCCGAATTCGATTTGCTTGTCTATTGTTGTGCGAGTTGCTTGGTGGTCAACGGCGGTCAACAGCGAGGATGATCGGGACTAGGCTTGGAGAGGCGAGGTTCAAAACGATCGGCGATGCGGGTGAAGTCATTGGACTCAAGCATGGTGCAAGATGGACAAAGGTGACGAACGAGGCGATTCGGTGCGACCGGGTTGAATCAAGCGGCGCGGGGGTGGTGCAAGTGCCATGGTGGTTTCGGTGGGGCCGGATGGGAGAGACTTGCCGACATGATGAGAGCCGTTGGATCAACCTACACGTGGCGAGCAGCGAGTGCCGCACAATATGAACACGCGCTTTAAAGGCGTGCGTGTGTCACCCGTTTGTTTGGGCCTTAGCGGAGCCCATTAGGAGACTCTATTAGAAACCCTAAGCCTCCACTATAAATAGAGGAGGAGGTGGCACACCCCTTCGACCCTTTCATTGTTATTGAAACCCTAATTTGCTTAGGGAGAGGAGGAGCGGAGGTTAGGGTTCTAGAGAGTTGGATTGGATTTCGTGCTCATGTATTGAGTCTTTGTCATCCATTGATGGAGTGGTGTGAACCAATATCATATCAAATCAATCCAAAGAAAGTTTCTTCAAAAGTGAGTTCATGTGCTTTCTTTCTCTCTTTTGATGAATTGAGTCTTTGTTTGATCCATGAGTTATTGCTTAGTTTCTTGGCGTGATTTAGCTTGCTGTGACGGGTGAGAATACATCTAGGATCATCAAGATCATCAATCACCCACGTGCAAGTCTTAAGATCATATTTTCGTTTTGACTCGGTTTTGACCTAACCGCTCAAGCGGTAAAAGGTCCGAACCTGAGCAAGAATTATCACAATTGTTGCTTGGAATAGGTTCTGACATCCTTAGGAAGTTGTGTGTCAAGTTTCACGGTTTGGGCGCACGAATCAAAAGTTTGATCAATTTGCGTTTGGTTGGTGGGCTGATTTTATCGTTCATCGAGCGAGGTCCGACCTCCCGTGAAATCGGTCGACACGCGCCGAGTAGCGGTCGACGCTGGATCGATCCCAGCCCCGTGAGAGGTCGAACGCCCGAGCTCTCGTGTTTTGGTTTTGTGTTGATTTTACTTTGGGGTTTTGAGTTGGTTCAATACAAGTCTTCCGCAGTGCATGATTGATTGATCTTCATAGCTTTCATAGCTATTGGAGTGAGATTCGTATTGAATTGATTTTGGGAGAAAAAGAGATCGTGCTCCTATTCACCCCCTCTAGTCGCCTTTTCGGTCCAACAAGTGGTATCGAGCCAGTTAGTTCAATCTTGATCTTAACCGGTCTTGAACTTTACGATGGATAAGTACTCTTCAAACCGCATATCTTCGATGGGCACGACTATGCCTTTTGGAAGAACGCATGCGTGTCTTTCTTGAGAGCGAACCACGAGGTATTTGGGAGGTGTTGAGGTCGCTAATCTTGCTGAGGTTGCTACGCCGGCTTCTGAAGCCCTTTTGGCTAATGACCGTAAGGCAAAGAATTTTCTGTATGGTGGGCTTGGTAGACAGGAATATGACAGGATTTGCAATCTCGAGACTGCACATGAAATTTGGAAGACCCTCGAAACCTATCATGAGGGTTCTTCCCAAATCAAACAAGTGCGTCAGCAGGTGTATAAAAGAGAATATAACAAATTCGAGATGCGTCCTGGTGAGAGCATCGATGACATTTTCAGTCGCTTCAACACGTGATAAATCGATGAAATCCATTGGTATTGAATTTACTCGATTAAAATGCCATCCATCTCTGTTTTAATCAACACCAGGGAGTGGGAGATAAAGGCTACCGCCATTCAGGAAAATGTCAACTTCTCTGATCTGACTTTGGAGCTGCTCTATAGCAAGCTCAAGACTCATGAGATCCAGAAAGCTGACCATTCTAAGAAGGGTAACATGGCTTTGGTAGCAGACCCGCTCAAGAGAGCCTCTGATGGGTCGTTTGAGTCCTCTTCTGGTTTTTCACTTGCTTCTTTATCTGCAATTCAAGAAGAGGATCTTGAGAGTATTCCCGAGCCCGAGATGGCGCTTTTGATTAAGAAGTTCACACAGACCTACAATAATATGAGAAACAAAAAGAGAGGCGGCCCTGTGACTAGTTATGAGTGTGGAGAGCTTAATCACATCCGGGCAAATTGCCCCAAGCTGAAAGGTAAGAGCAACCACAAGGATGAAAAGCCAACTTGGAAGAAGCCTCAGGGGCGCAAGTCCAGGTTTGATGATGCCAAGCTCGGGAAGGCGCTCACGGGTTCTTGCCTCTTGGAGATCGATCCTTGAGTGATGTGGACTCCGGGGCGAGGAGGACAGGGAGGAGGAGCTCCTTAAGACAAGAAGGGAAGGCCAAGGACTTCACCAGATGTGCTTCATGGTCGACTCACGACATCAATGACAACAATGAGGTATCTCCTTCTTATGATGTTCTATTTGCTAGATGTGAAAGCGTCTATGAGCAAATGCTAGGTCGAGATAAAGCTTTAAAGTTCATCATGACTAAGAATGAGGAGTTAGAGTCACAAGTAAAGAAACTCACATTAGAACTTGTGAATGCTAAGAGTCTTGAATCGATGAATGTTCATCTGCTATGCTTTACATTCGAATTTGCTAAAGCGCAATCTGCTCATGATATTGCTTTGCAACAACTTGAAAATGCTAGAACCGAGCTAATTGAAGTTAAATCGCTCCTTGCGAAAAATGCTTAAAGTCTAGCATGTTGGTTGTTTCGATGTGGTTGAATCTAGCTCTTGCTCATGCGCTTAGAGCGTGAGCGTGAATTACATGATGTTGTAGAAGCGGCTAGAGCTAAATATGCCAAGCTTAGGGCGATTATTAATGCGCTACTTGTGCTTCATGTGAAGCTCTTAAGCTTGAAGTTGCTCTTTATAAGAAGAGGTTTGATGCTAAAACGTGTGATTCATGTGTTAACCTTAGAAAAGAAATTACTTACCTTAATGACACATTAGAAAGATTTTCTAAAGGTAAGAAATGCAGTTAAACATGATTCTTGACAAGTCAAAAACTCCTTATAAGAAGCAAGGGTTAGGATACAACTTTGCCGGGATAAATCTAATGACATTCAAATTTTGAGAAATGACTTAGTTGAATTTGATACCCAACTTTGCAAAGATCACTTTCAAATCTGCAGGTTTTGCCCAACCATCTGTTCAGTCAAAGGTGCTTCTCGGTGGTACCAAGTACCATTGCACCTATTGCAAGAAGGATGGGCATTTGGTTGAGTTCTGTTGGCGTGGGTTGAAAAATGCTAAGAAAAATCTTGCTAGAATGTCATCTAATCAACCTAGAGCTTTTATGAGACATGGTAATTTAGAAAGGAAGAAACACTGGTCTAGGATTTATTTCACATGCTAATGATGCTCATGCTCCTAGGCAGGATAACTCTCATGTTAGAGTAACCATTGCTCACAATGAATTTCAAATAGAATCAAGGATAGCACTTCGCTTTGCATACTACTCATGAGACGTGTGTCTCGATCTGGATTCCCAAGTCATGTTTAACTAACTTGATGTTGAGACACTTCGTTCTTACGTGCCTTGATTTTCGGGATCGCCGCGGAAGGAAGGACACGTGGTTCGTCGACTCATTGTTCACGCCACATGACGGGAGACTCAAAATGGTTCACCTCCTTCACGCGGATCGATAGGTGATGTCCTCATCACCTTTGGAGACAATACTCAAGGGCGGATTGAAGGAGCAGGAACAATTAGGGTGAATGACAATTTCATTCTAAGGGCGTCGCCCTTGTGGACAAGCTTAGGTTTAACTTACTCTCGTCTCCACGACTTCTTGATGATGGTTATGAGACTATATTTAAGAAAAATGCGTGTCGGTGCTTGATTCTCACTGGTGAGCTCGTTTTTGGGATTTATAGAGTTGCTAGAATCTTTGGGTTGATTTTGAATCTCTGGTGGTTCTCTTAAATGTTTGTTTACACCTTCTTACGAGTTACGGCTTTGGCACCGACGTTTGGGGCACATTGGTTTTGATCATCACGCGAGTTAGCAACCTTGATCTCATGAGAGGTTTACCCAAACTCAAAGCCGTCAAGGATCTTTGCATGTGCGCCTGTAGGCATGGCAAGCAAGTTGCCGCCTCACCCTTGATGACTTTGGTCATGGTAGTGAATGGGACGGTTGCTTCATATGGATCTTGTTGGTCTGCTAGGGTTCGGTCAATTGGTGGCAAGTGGTACATTCTTGTCATAGTTGATGATTTTTAGAGATACACTTGGGTGTTCTTTCTTGCTTCAAGGATGAAGCTTTTGGTTTTATCATGATCTTGTTTTTGTTTGGCTTCGAATTTTACGGTGCCTTGAGAGCGTCCGCAGTGACAATGGCACGGAGTTCAAGAATGCTTCGTTTGCCTCTTTTGTCTTTGGCGTGGAATTGAGCATCAGTTCTCTTCTCCACACGTCCCTCAACGAGAATGGCGTTGTGGAAAGGAAGAAACAGAACCTTAGTCGAGATGGCTAGGACAATGCTAGATGAGTATAGCACAGAGAGGTTTTGGGCGAAGCTATTTCTACACTTGCCATATTGCAAATCGTGTCTTCTTGAGACCGTCTTTGGGCAAGACTTCATATGAGCTTCGTTTTGGTAGAAAACCCTCTGCTTTCTCATTTTGAGTTTTTGGAGCTAAGTGTTTCATTCTTAAGGCAAATCTAGATGAATTTGAATCAAGGACTTTTGATGGTTTATTTAGGTTATCCCGCGCACATTCGAGGGTTTCGGGTTTTAATGTTGAAACTAACATTGTCGGAGACATGCAATGTCACTTTTGATGAGACTAGCCACGAGCTAGATCAGGCATTTCGGGTGATACAGTGTGAAAAGCATTTTTGTGGAGGAAGATGATGACGAAGCTGATTTTTGTCCTCCACTGCTGCTTTGTTGAGCTCTGTCCAAGCTCGGAGCACACTTCTGGCTGCGTCACCTCAATTGAGGCTCTCTTGCATCTTCTTCATCAGTGATTACACAGGAGGTTGAGGAGATGTTGTCTCCCAGGCGCTCCACTTCATATTGAGGCATCATCCTCCGAATCGGATGATTGGTAATCTTAATGGCGAGTCACTCGCTCCAGGTATCACGATCAAGTCTCTACTCTCATTACGCATTTGTTGCTTCTTTCGAACCCAGCGATATATCACATGCGTTATCGATTCTAAACGGGTTAATGCCATGCATGAGGAGTTAGAGAATTTTGAGAGGAATAAGGTGCGGAATCTAGTAGAACCTCCTAGTGGTCATAATGTGATAGGAACAGTTGGGTGTTCAAAAATAAACAAAATGAGGATGGTTACGTGGTTAGAAACAAGGCTAGATTGGTAGCTCGGGGTTTAGCCAAGTTGAGGGTTAGACTTTGATGAGACATTTGCTCTGTTGCTAGATTGGAAGCCATTCGCATTACGCTTGCATTTGCTTGCTTCTAAGGGCTTTAGATTATATCGGATGGATGTTAAGAGTGCCTTTTGAATGGTTTTATAGAGGAGGAAGTGTATGTTAGACAACCCTGAGGCTTTGAGAATCCCAAGCATCCACATCATGTTTTCAAGCTATCCAAAGCCTTGTATGGTCTTAAGCAAGCCCCTAGAGCACAGTATGATAGACTTAAGACCTTTACGCTTAAGAATGATTTTGAGATGGGTAAGGTAGACAAGACCTGTTCATCCTTAGCGTGGCAATGACTTCTGCTTGCTCAGATTATGTAGATGATATTATCTTTGGTGGTTCTTCTCATGCTCTTGTTTCGAGTTTTTGAGACCATGTCCGAGGAATTTGAGATGAGTATGATGGGAGAGCTCAATTATTTTACGGGCTTCAAATCAAGCAATGCAAGGAAGGATCTTCATCCATCGGACGAAGTACACCAAGGATCTGTTGGCGCTTGAGATGGGTGGCGCAAGCCGATCGCCACTCCCATGGCGACCGGCATTTGGATCCGGATGAGGAAGGAGAAGCCGTGGATCAACGCGAGTACCGCGGCATGATCGGTTCATACATGCACTGACAGCCTCAAGACCGGACATCCACTTATTTGTTTGCCTGCATGCGAGTTTGAGCGTCTCGAGGACTTCCATCGCCAAGCCGTTAAGCGCATCTTGGTATTTACACTCTACCCTCGATATGGCATTTGGTATTCTGCTCTTCGTCCTTGTCCATTGGGGTTTTGATTCGATTTTGTGGGTGTCGGCTAGATAGGAAGAGTACCCGGGCACTTGTCACTTCTAGGCACTTCTCTTGTCTCTTGGTCTTCTAGAGCGGTCTTACATTGCACAATCCTCTTTGGCTGAATATGTAGTCTGCGCTAGTTCTTTGTAGTCGATTTTGTGGATGGTGTCCACTCTTAAGGATTTTAGGTTGGCATTTGATAGTGTTCCTCTTTTGCGATAACACTACGCGATTAACATTGCTAAAAACCTGTGCAACACTCTAGGACCAAGCACATAGACATTAGCTATCACTTTCTTAGAGATCATGTCGAGAAGGGTGATATTGTGCTACATTTCGTGGAGTCAGAGGCTCGGTTGGTGATATCCTCACCAAGCCTTTAGATCCAACTAGGTTTGCCACCTTGAGAAGTGAGTTAGGGTAATTTATCCCTACGGTTTGGTTTGAGGAGTTTGATCTTTTTATCTTACCTTGTTCATTTGATCTTTTCTTGATTTTCTTTTGATCTTTTTGATCTTTTAGGCTTTTTAGGTTTTTGTGCATCTCATCATATCATCTTGCACGTATATGAAAATCCAAAAGATCTGCATTTATATGAAAATCCAAAATCTTTGCATTCATATGAAAATCCAAATAGATGCATTTTTATATAAGCTTTTACGCTTGTCTTTTAAAATTGATGAAGCTTTGCTTATTACCCTTTTGAGCTTTAGTATTTCAGTGCTCAATGCCATGTCTAGTTCTTTGACTTGCTAGAATTATCATGCTTTCACATGTGTAGCTAAGTCTTTGCTTAATGAGCGAACTTTAAGACAACTTGAACTAAGCGCAATTTGTGGATGTTTTAGCTAGTTGCAATTAGTGATCCTTTTGTGACATTGGCCACATCAAAATTGCGGTGTTAGCTCTTGAATCTAGTATTGATCATTACTTGAGCTTCTTGTTCTTTTAAGAATCTAAATCGCTCTTGTGAACAAAAAGGAGGTCTCTTTTGTGCGAAAAAGCTGATCTCACCAATTCTTTCTTATGAGACGGCTTGCCATTGCATTAGGCATGAACTTCGGGGAGTTTTGGATGATCTAGATCATTCTTTTAAGCTTTTGTGCTTAAGATGGTCGCGGCAAGGCTTGAGATCTAGCACGTGGATAAGAAAATGAATTATCAAATGGGTGAAGCTTAGGAAGAGTTTGTGGATGGCTCCTAGTCCAGATCTTCTTCACTAAGATATACCTTTCATCAACTTCAATATTTCTTTGCAAATGAAAATCATTGAAAAATGGGCGTTTGAGACAATTTGAGCAAAATGATTCAATTCGGGACTTGTTTGTCTCTTAATGTGGTCATTGTTAGCGTCTTGGTCTCACATTGACATTTTGACATGGCGATATCATCTTAGGATCCTGTTGATGGACTTGCTAGATTTGAAGCTTTGCTTAAAATGCTAAAATTCATTGCTTTATATTGAGCCTTCTTGCTTTAGCTTTGTTATATATGTCTTATCATGATCTTGCTAGCGCATTCGGTGATATGGTGTTTATGCAAAATTTGAGATGCTAGCTTGTTCTTTTGGGTAATCTCAAAGCTTCTTGTAATCCAAAATTGAAAAATTCAAAAATATGAAGCCACTTCATTGCATTTCATGCATGCTCCTTCTTATGCTTTTTCCTCATTCTGCATTTGTTATCTCGGACGAGGAAGGCGTGATTCCTTGATGACTCCATTGTCAAAGGAGAAAGATATTTCAAAATGTGTAAAGGGAGAAGTTTTAAAAACATTAAAGAGGAGAAAATTAGAGAATTTGAAATTTTACGAAATTTTGAGGATCATAGTGAGGGGAGTTCCTTATTTGCATTCTTATGGTCTTATTGCTCTTTCGAACTTGAATTGCAATTCTTGATCCTCACCATGATCAAAGGTCATTTGAACAATTGTTCTTTTATATGGACCTTAAGTGAGATTTTTACCCTTCTTTGGAAATTGAAGCTTTCTTGTTTTCTTTTGCCTTATCTCACTTGTCGATGCTATTACGAAGCCGACTTGGTCATTTCCTTTGCTTTTTCTTGCATATGGACCAAGTTGTGCCTTTCTTGTAGCGTTGAGTTTTTACTTTTCAAACCTCAAAACTTGCAT